>JAZHYW010049437.1:0-29277 GCA_037355805.1 Ixodes ricinus | reverse complement strand
ACAGGAACCACGAAGCGTGTGGGAGGGTGGCGCTTCTTCATCGCTCCGGTCCATGCCCATTTTTGGGTCGGTTGTACTACAGTGCATTAGGAACTTTCCCTCAAAACAACCGTCCACCTGTGTGCTGTCAGTTTGGGAAAAGACAAGCGCCGAAAAAACTAGGACAATGTAAGGAAACGACGACACAATGCGCCTTGTGTCGTCGTTTCCTTACTTTGTCCTAGTTTTTTCGGCTTGTCTTTTCCCATAATGAACCAACTGGCCCAGCTCACCATTTTGTTGCTGTCAATTTGTTTTTTCCTGACCACCTCATTGCATTTTGATGCTTTGTAAAAATAATGAAATTGTCAAGAATGGGTAGTGCACGCCCATTCATGGCAACCGCGTGAGTGTCAATTTGGTCAGATTTCTCGTTTTATAACTTCAAAGCCACAGAAATACTGACCACATTTTTGCAGATTCTGTTAGTATATGTTATAACTGTTAATTTCAGAGAGTTTAAAGAATATTGAAGATGGCATTTTTTTTAAAAATAAATTTCAAAATAATGGATATTTTTTCCAGCTAACCAGGACAACAACATTTTAAGCAAGACAAGGCCACACTGGCAAAGTTTTGAAGACCTTGGCTTTTATGGGTACGAAGAAAAAGATCTTTAAACCAGAGCGTTATTGCGCAGTGTGCCGTATTTGCGATCTTTTTTCTCGAAATAACGACGGTAATACCAGGTGATCAATTAAAACTAGTTGTTGGCCTAGTTGGTTTATGAAGCATTCTAGAAGTTTTTGCGCGACAAAAGGGACAATCACAATAGGGAGTAGACACGGACAAGCGCATGTCTACTCCTTGTGATTGTCTCTTCCGTTGCGCAAAAACTTCTAGACTAATACCAGGTGATTAATACTTTTTGTCAATCCTTCCTATGACTAATTTGTCATAAATATTTCTAGACCCGTAGCAAGAACAGTGTTTTGGGGGAAGCCGCCCGTAATGCCAACATCGCGCGATAGGCAAAATGATTATAATGCAATTAAATGCAAATGGGCAAGCGAGCTGGACAAGAATGACGAAAATAATCTCCGGAGAAGGGGAACAAGTGCGACCATACGGACAAACACAAATCTCCAACGAGATGTTTTGGTGGCGCCACCTCGCTGGGCGCGGCAGACGACGCTTTATGTCAAAGCACGGAGTGGCTACGTTAGTTCGCATCTATGCCTTTTAAAAACCGTTTATTTATTAAAGAAACGTGTATGACGTATTTGTGACTGATCTTTCTAATGAATAACAGCGGCCATAGTTGCTATATAATAAACAAACAAACTTTAATATGTTTAAAAACAAGCCTGGAGTTTCACATTACAGCTTGTGCGGCGTGCGTCGGGGCTATTCACAGCATCTGATTCTTGTTTCTATGAATATGTGGAGGCTGCTGTAGAAAAAGGCTTTTGCATTCACCAGAGTAAAGGACGTGCTGTGCACGCGCGCACAGTTGTGTTGCAAAGTGCCGCACACTTGTTTTAGCTCCATTGAAATTGCCGATACCGACGCTTCTATCCAAGTGTGACTCGAAAGTTGCTGCCTAGCAAATGCTAGTCAGCAACTGACGCTTAGCTCCTCCCGAATCGAATACGTGGCAGAGTTTGTCACATCACGACTTCTGCTCGAAAGAAAAGCAGAAATGTTAATAAATTCTTAAATTGTCGGTCATGGCCCGGCAAATTCAGGCGATTGATTAATTTGTTCTCTCAATTTTTTACTAAGAATTGTTTACAAATTTAAAATCGCTCGCTGAGAAGCGCATCACGCATTATACGCATTTGGGTCCGCAAAATGAAACATACAAACGGTAGTAATTCATAGCAGGTGTACGCCTCATTTTTTGGGACGCTGAAGTGTCACCGACTTACTAGATTTAAGACTTCGATCGCGAGGACGTCTCGCACGTTTCGCGTCGTTCGGGTGAATAAGCAGGGATTTAATTGAAACGACTCCGGAAGCCAGCCACCGCTTCTTCCTGCCAGTTATTTTGAGGAAATATTTGTCTACTGGTTTACAAAATTCAAAAAGGAATCAACTTGGAACTAATAAGATACCAGCACTCACAGAACACATTGGAACCAACAGGTATACACAGAGTCGCTTTCACTGAAGTGCTTACTACACACGCGAGCAGTTCTCGAATTTCGCTTTCCTATTTTAAATTTGATGAAGCATTACTTTCTCATTTTTATTTTGTCCAAATAATAAACATAATAATATAAAAATACATTCGTTTTGGTAGGTGATATGTAGCGTGGTAAAGCGCTGGATATTCTATTTTCATCATCCAGCTTTTTTTTTACTGGGGTAGAGAACAGAACACCACCATCCGAGCGCTTCGACACCTCAGCGCCAAAAGTGTTTGTTAGCATGACTACGCGTGCCACGGTTTCAAGGTTTGTTGAAATAACCTACTACAAATTTCACTTAACCAAATAAACACAACGCGTGCAACAGAATCTTTGCCGCGCGTACGAACAGCGCTGAAGCGAGCTGACGAGCCGAGTGGTCGAAGATCTACGCGTTCTGTCCCAGCTAGAGTGCCTTCATGGTCGCGGGACATGAAGGCCACCCTAGTCCCAGCCTGTCCTACCCGTGACGTCACAAACGATGATGATGATAGCTAGAGAAGCGCCCCCTGTAGTTCGCGCACGCCGCTTCTGTTTGCCTCTGTTGTCCCCTTCTCCAGGGATTATTTTCGCCATACGCAAAATGCGCACGGTGACTAACATGGTGCTTATATTTTTTTGTAAAGTAATTCTGCTCTGTTGTTTACACAAATCGAGGATATGTTTAGCTCTCTTAAGCCCAAAGCAAGCAAAAAAACAAGATAGTCTTTTTTCATCAAAATTAAAATATCGGTCTGCTAGACATGGTTCTTCGATCTCACCCTGAAAACGCCCAGGAGTAGGACACGGTTAGCTGCCAGTGCGGGCCGGGACAATCAACCGCCTCCCTTTCATCTGCTTTCATCCCGCTGAGGCTGCCGTCCTGGTGCAGCCTCAGGGGCGGGAGCGGAAACACGTTGTAAAAGACAGAAGTGTGACCGTTCCAGCGAGCGCGAAGCTCCACCGCGCCGTCAGCTAAGGGGTGGGTGGACCAGAGTCATGGAATAGAGAATGCGTGTTGATGAGGGAGACGTGCCGTCAGTGGTGAGTGAGCGAAGGTTAGGTGTAGCTCAATGATCTCTACATTGCTAAGCCCATTCAAACGTTAATCAGATTTCACTCTATGGCTCCCCCCCCCCCCCCAAGACTGCATGCTCATCCATCAGAGATCATTCTTTCCAGATGCACAGCGGAACAGACAAAGACAGTTTATTTATTTGAAAATAATGCATACAGGAATGAGGCTGTCCTACATTCGCATTTGTTGCAAACATTTGTACACAAAGAAATATATGTATCACAGTAGCAAGCCAAGCATATCTTGAACATTGCCTGTACGGGCCATCAGTGGCATCACTAGGGTCCGCGGCACCCGGAGCGGCGGGCCGCTGCGACAACAACCCCTTTCACTGCCCAGCTACACCCAGAACGGTCTGCCCCTGCCCCCGCCCCCTTCCCTTGCGAAGCCACTGAGGGCCATATAAGTGCACGGATATTGCTATATGCGCATTGATTTACCTTTTTGCATGACATGCTTTTTATGGATCTCCTGTTGTCAAAGCAGAACCCTGCACCAAAATATAAAAACATAACAGTTTCTAGTTCTAAAGCAGCCCTAAATTAGTGTTCCAACTCAAAAGATCTGTGCAGGTGCATTTGTGCTATATAACTGCGGCAAATAGGAATAGCATCAAAATAATAAATGGAAATGCAAGAAGAAAAAAATGCACCGGTACATATTGCTCGTTAGCAGTTTAAAATAGCACCTTTGGTATCATGACTATATATTCGCATAAAGATTCAGAAAATGCGCGGTCTCATTGAGAAAAGATCCTAAGATTCAGGAATCTGAGGGATTATATCTAAAATTGGTCCTGGTAGCAGGACATCACAGTACTGCATTTTGTTACTGATTAACAATAGTGCACTACGTTGATTACATACTATACTGCAAGCCCAACAAGTACTCAGTGATCATGCAAATAGCATTTTTGTTAAAAGCTTGCTGTCTCATAACATAAAAAAGTACAATCTATGTTTGTGTTGCTTTTTTCTTTTTTGTAGGCAAACTTGCCTTCGTGCTGCCACAACCAAGGATTTATAGAAATTTGCACAAACTTATCCAAATATTTCTTCAAATGGTCGCCCTGTGTCAGACAATTTCGGTGAACTTTACAAAACACATATATTCATGCTAATTGACCCTATTAACACAAGACATCAGGTTGTTTTAAATTAACTAGCTCATCAGCTAGTTCGCACTCATTTAGTTATTTGAGCACATAATTCTATGGAAACAGCTCAGCAAAAGTAAGGGCTTTCTGCATGACAATTTAAATTTGCAGCAAGGAAGCTAGAATAATAAACAATGTATAAAAACTGAAATGTTGCTAGGTACTTTTACGCTCGTTCATCCTCATATTGTACGTGTGCCTTCTTCACCAGCTCACAATGCTTGTTGGTGACTGTTTCATGGCTTTAACTTAGTTCATTTACTTTAGTCCTCATCTCTGTTTTAATGCACATCTCACAAGAAGCCTAACATCAACAACACAAAGATCTAGCAAGTTACTGAAATACACAAGCTGAATATTGCAGAATTGTTACACATTAGTGACAAAGAGATAACCTTACAGACTGATTGACTGCCATTACGAGCAATGCTTTTAGAGCTCACGGATGGATCCCATGAAGAGAACAACATCTGGATCATGGCTATGGATCAAGAACATGCAATGGGCGGTCAACGAAAAAGTTAATTATCTGTGGAATTCTTAAACACATATACCTCATGCGCATGACAGTGGCAGCTGCAGCCTCCGTGCCCTCCTCATTAACTTCCACAAAAGCCTTGTGGATGACATCCGAAGCGCACAGATTCCCCGCAGCGCTGATGCCAGAAAGATCTGCAAGGGACGTGAAGAAATCCTTGACCCCCATTGCCATCAGTACGTCCTTCAAACCTATGGACTGCTCCAGTTTGAACTTCGGCAAGCGCAAGTTGACATCGGACTTCCCTATACATGCCGCTGAGCAGAGCTGACAGTTCTGGAGCGGTCAAGTGTTCTTCCAGGAGCGAGAGTCCCTCCACATCTTCGGGCAGGAGAATGACCATCGACGTCTTGCTGCCTTTGTAGGGAATCTCAAGCGCAGTGACCTTGAGGTCGCTGCAGTGACCCATCTTGAAGTCCCCTTTCTGGTGCATCATGTCCACCGTCTTTGAGGTCTGTGACGTCGAGTGGAAATCTCCCGGCTTAGTAGGCACTAGGCTCGGAACTGAGACTCCCACAGACCTTTGAAGTAAATGGCATTCACCAATATAAGTGATGTCAATGCATCAACAGTTCCAGGTGCGAGCAGGTCCCTGATCTTTGACCTGGTGACTTCCTCAACCCAGGCATTGACCTCCAGACGGACCCCTGTCAGCATTTCCTGCAAAGTCAACAGCCTTGATGGTGCTGTCGTAGGACTTCTGCAACAGGCTGAGTACTCCGCTTTCGGATGGAAGGTCTGCTCAGAGTACATGCGATTGGCGATGTGCAGGGCCACATCTGGGGCGTAACTGGGAAGCTTGCAAAGGAAGTTGGAGAAGTGGTCGTGGATCTTATCGTCGTTTGAGTGCAGGATGGCAGCTATTTGCTTGGCAGTGCTGCCTCTGGCCTCCTGCGAGGGCCATGGACAGTGCAGCTGCAATACTGAATGGTGAGCAGAAGACGTTTCCTGTCCCGTCTTCGCTTGGAGGGTTTCAGCTGCTTGTAGAGGTCGACGGAGAAGTTAAGGATGTGGTTGCTCAGACTTGCCTCCATCTTGAGATCCTTTTTCGATGTTTCTGAAAAAGTAATAACATTTCGTCTGATGGGGGAGCTGCACATATCCTAAGCAGTGGTGTGGCCAGGGAAGGAGGAGCCTTATGGTTCAGAACTTCCCCGTTCCCCAACGCTTTAAACATTTCAGCCTCCAGACTCCAATGACACAACTCTTCTGTTTAAAAGAATTTGCCACAGTGCAACGTATGGATACTAACTGTGCAAGTGCAGACGAAACGCAAATGCAGAAGCACTTGAAACTTGAATCATATCCTATAATTACTTAGATGTGATAAAAAGACATGTTGCATAGCGCTGTCTCATCGATTGAATTCGTAATCCATCAGTCAATCAACTGGGAAGCATACGGACATGCTCGTAACGCAGTGTTGGGAAGTGCATTGCACTTAAAGAACTACTTCAAGTAGTATGTTCCCTGAGTATGTACTTCGTATTTTACTAAAAACATTTTTTCCCTTGTACTTTGCCAGGAAGGTACAACTCTTGACTTCAAAATACATTCCCCAAATTTGAAGAAAGAAAATTGGTTTATCGTCATGTAAAAATACGCTATTCTCTTTCGAGACATCATCCGGTCATTTCCTTAAGTGAAGTATAATGGCGGCTACAGCACAATACAAATAAATACATTATAGGGGATTATGTATAGGTTCTTCAGCGAGGGTAAAACAATGACTCCATGGCCATTTGACTTTATCCAATATTTGCCACCATTTATAAAATTAACTGATGCACCACCGATTAACCCTGGGAAATGCACGCCAGTTTAAAAAGAAAACACTGTATAGGGGAATGAAATGTGCATGATGAAAGATTGTTTTAAAAAAGCAGTTGCACTTTAATTACTTCGAAAGTACATTGCATTTATAGTGCAGAGAGTTCCCGAGATAAACGAACTGTGTTTTTCGGCCGGATAAATCAACTAATCATCACAGAAAGCTCAAACTCTGTGAGAATGTGAAGATAGCGGTTGGGATAGAACACAAAAGTTTGCGAAGATGACGTTGCCTGGATTAAAAGATAATTGAGAAAAACAATATTTCTCTACAAGCAGATCGCCAAAACAATAAATTATATTGTAGACACTCGTAGGCATTCATATCAGTGAAAAACACCTGTCAGCAAGAAAGATAATGTTGTTTTCTTTCCTTCTGATGTTTGTTCCACTGAAATAGAGGCTACAGGCACCCACAATGCCATTTTTTATTTTGACGAAACCAGGCTTAGATGGACGTCGGCTTATAGAGAAAGTTATTTTTTCTCAATTATATTTTGATCCAGGTATAGGCCATGTTCTCAAACTTTCGCATTCTATCCCAACCGCTAGCGTCGCTTCTCACGGAGTTTGAGCATTCTGCGATGCCTAGTTTATTTACCTGGGCCTAAAAACACGGTTCTCTTTTCTCGGGAACTTCCTGTACTTTACTTCAAACACATTGTGCCCGATGCTTCCTACTTCTCTTGAAGTACATAATCTTTCATTTGCTTTGTAGCATTACTTCTCATACTTTTTACATGTAAAAAGTATCCTGAAGTGAGTAGAACGCACTTTAAACCGACCGCATAAATCGGTTTATCGCGCTGCGATTTACTACATAGGTGCTCAAAGCTGGTGCATTTATTCATTGAGGGTACGAATACATGAAACCTCCGGAGTGAAAAGAAAGAAAAATAAAAACTGGTTTTGTCTACGGAAAAATTCTCGCTAATTAAGCCATTTACATCAAAATCGTCAGAAAATCATTGTGGGCTATAATTGTGGCGTTTACTACGATTGAAAAATTCGTGAAATGGAAAGAAAATAGAATTGGCTTACCTATTCTTCACTTTATATAGCATAAATAAGCGCCACAGTAACACATAACATTTTTAGTGTACATGCAAAGCACAGGGAAAATAGTTTTTGATTGTTCTTGATTTACTCAGGTGAGCAAAGCTTTCCACAATTTTAGCGAAAGCTTCCACCAACTTCAGGTACCTCTGTAGTAAATCCCAGAGCGATAAGTTAAGAAACCAATTAATGGGATCACTTTAAAGTGCGTTCAATTAATTTTGCCCACGCTGTGCTTTACCCAACACTATCGTACTGATAGGCCACATAGTGCGCAGGCAACACGTATGTACAGTGCGCGATCTTCAACCGTAAAAGCCCGAATAAGAAAAAAAGATTGTGTCACGTTTTTATGATTTTTTTCATTTGTCATTTCAACTATCGATTTCCAACGTACGCGATAGGTCGCTCGCTGCTTGTCATCGTACTATGGCCTCCGAAAGAGCCTGTTTTGTAGAACCGATCGAACAAAATCTTCATGTACATACCTGTAAGCTTTGGCGGCGATTGCTACGTTCTTTGCAATGTGGGCGTCGTCACCCAGCCGTTCGTGTAAACAAATTGTCGCCTCGAATAACCGAGGCTGGTCACTCTTCACGAGTTGTAAGAGTTCTACAAGCACGAATACTCACCGTTAAGAGAGGCCTCTGATCAACTCACAGTATGAAAATTAGTGCTTAATGACAGGATATTGCAGTCCGGAACTGCTCGCAGCCTCCGCTTCAGCGGCACTACGTGTACTGCAGCCTGTCCCCAGTAGTCCTCAGTGTTAGTGCCAGTGTCCCGTTGGAGGTAGTTGGAGGTAGGGACAAGTGTTCGATTTGTCCCTACGTAGTCCCTAGCATTACTTAACCATTACCTAGTGCGATGGATATCAAATGGCGATAAAGGATACTTTTTTTTCTTTATTTGTGTCTGCGGATACATATTCCGCAGAGGGGGTCTAAGACTAAAGGCACGAATGCCTGACAAGGCCTTAAACCCCTCTATTGTATTGTATGTTGCAACAGGAAAGCACCAAAATGGCAAATCTCAAGTTTTACGTTCTGTACTTACTAAGGTGTAAGTTGGCTAACAACTAATAAGATAGATCATTACATGTATGTCCATATTTTTGAAGGAGCAACTTGCACCAAAGCTCGACGTGGCGGGAATTTTAAACGCATCGCGCGGCGCCGTAAATTTGTATTTCTGACGAAGATACAATGTCATAGCACAAATTAAAATTGGTCTGATGCAGGGGCGGATTTAGAGGAGGGGTCCGGATGTCCTGACCCCTCTTTTGATTTCTGCATCTGTAAAAATGTAGGCCGTAGAAACGGAAAAAGGGGGGGGGGGGGGTTCCCAAACATCTGGTACGCTGACCAACACCTGACCCCCTCCCTAGAAATTCCAGCATCCGCCCCTGGTTTGATGTTAGGTACTGTTTAACGTGAAATGTCTAAGAGCTGCTTGTCTTGAGAATCAAAATGTTTCATTTTGCTTCTTAATGCTTCAAGGCAGGCACGTAGCCAGGATTTTGTTTCGGGGGGGGCCCACCCATGACAAAATGCTGTATGAGGGGGAGGGGGAGAGGAGGTCCCAGCAAAATGGAAGATTTCGGGGGGGGGGGGACCGGGCCCCATTGCCCCCCCCCCCCCCGGATACGTGCCTGCTTCAAGGCCCAATGCTGGCGGTGCGGAAAAGCGAATGAGACGTAAAAACTGCGCCTGTTGCCCGAGCGATAACTTTTTGGCGGACCACAGTTCTTCCCACGCGCCCCAAACCTTTATAAAATCGCTTATTTAGCGGTTTTCGATTACACGTAGCAATTGGCGTCTGGTTGGAACCAGATCGATTTAATCTTCAATAATTAAAAAGGTTAATTAACAAAGTTTAGTTAATTATATTTCTTATTCTGACGATTATCCCTTTGTATTATATGTTCCCCTGGCCATATAACTCACCTAAGGCACGTAGCCAGGATTTTGATCTGACAAAATGCTGTATGAGGGGGAGGGGGAGAGGATGCCCCAGCAAAATGGTAAATTTCGCCCCCCCCCTCCCCCTGGCTCTAAGACAGGGACGTCGATCGGATATATCCGAGTCGACGACAATCTTACCGGCAAGCGTTCCCGTTTTTTGCCGAATTTATCCGGAACACACAGAACCCTTGTTATGTGTATTCTTTGCCAGCTCGTTTGCTGCCATGCTTTCTGTTCTGTAGGGATTTGCTGGAATAGCATGCTTGTTAAAGCAATCCTCAAACAAACAAAACATCGATTTTTTTTGATTTTTTTTTAGCATTGGTTTAACAAGCACATGCATACACAAATTGAGTTCCAGCTTCAAGTCCCAAATTCAACGGCTCAGGGATTCGGGCTATCCTAATTCGGTCATCTCTTCAGCAGCGAAAAAAAACGTGAAAGACCTTAAAACAGGTCCAGAGATCGAGCAACGTGACCTCGAGCAGAAAGTGAAAAAGAAAATTACACCATCTTCCCGAGGGGAACTATGGGGTGATGCGGAGCATCGTGGATCGTTATTAACGGTGTTAGTCAACGTTGTTAACTTGCGTGTTATTACGTTGTTAACTTGCGTTGGTTACCACACATCGCGTGAACGTTGTTGGAAACTCCGCGATGCTCCGCATCACCCCATGGTTCCCCTCGGGAAGATGGTGTAATTTTTTTAACGTGCATCACGCAGTAGTGATCACACGAACGCGTGCCGGTACGAAACTCATCCAGATCGAAACGGGCGGGGGCGGTGGGGAATCGAACCCAGGAGGTTCCCAGCGCAAGCTTTCGCTCCACGCTCCGAGCTGAGACGCGTTAGCCCACTCGGCCACTTCCTCCCCTGAACGCGCGCAGCGCGCTACCGCTGCTTATATTCACACTTGAAGGAGAGGAGACTAGAGGAGGAGAGTTGCGCATGCGCGCGCGGTGTGAGTAGAAGCGAACGCACGCGAAGTGCACGCAGCTGGTAGAGAGAGAGAGCGGAGAGAGTGACGCGCAGCTGTTGGAGAGAGGGAAGGAGGAGAGTTGCGCATGCGTAGTGTGAGTGCGGTACGACGCCGACGCCGACGCCGCGGGACATAGACCCGAGCAAGAGATGCTCCGCACCTAAAACTTCAGTCATACCGTACATCCACCGCCTTCCCACGGACTCAAAAAAGTCGCCTCGGAGATACAATGAATGTTGTTCTTTCCGCCTGCCACAAGCTCAGCTCAGTGTGCTCTGCAGTCAACAAAGGCGCGAGAAAGGACGATCCTACGTCTCACGGCGGCCGCGGCATCAAACACGGAATGCAATTTGTCGCCTGCGTAGAAGGCGTGGTCTACAAGATTCCGTTTTCCTGAGGGCGTGCGTATGTACATAGGACAGACTGGGCATTGCTTCAACATACGACTACGGGAACACCACAGTTTTATGAAAGGAACCGCTCACACACATCTCACAATGCATTGCCGGGATTGCGGATGCCAACCCCTTTTTTCCAACACGACAGTGATGTTCCGACGCAACCACAAACTACTCCCGAGAAATGATGGAGACGTACCACATTACAACAAACGGATCCTTGTGTGTAACCAGCCCACAGTCACTTGTGTGCGAGCCAGCCCACAGGCACGCCGCTTCCATTTGCCTTTTGTTCCCCTGTTACCCTTCTCCAGGGATCATTTTCGTCATACGCAAAATGCGCGCGTGACTAAAAGATGGTGCTTATAATTTTTTTGCATTTGTTTTTTACGAACCGAGGATATGTTTAGTTCTCCTAATACAAAGCAAGCAAAAAAAAAATTTTTTTTTTCATCAAAAATGAAAAACGGTTGTTAGACATGGTTCTTCGATTTTATCTGAAAACGCCCAGGAGTGGCCGGCCCTGCGGGCCGGGACAATCAACCGTCTCCTTTTCATCTACTTTCATCTAGAGCTGCCTAGAGTAACTGCATAGGCTCTGCTTACAGAGCCAGAGTACAGCGGCTTAAAGGGGTAGTGCAGTTACCGCGTAGCCTCCACCTTGCATCGGGGACGGCCGCTCCTGGAAGACGGTGTAGGTGGCGCTTCGATTCGGCAGCACCGTTCGGGTGCCCCACTGGCCGCGCGGTATAGAGGGCACCCCAACACACCTCATAATCTTACTATACCGTACTGCACAAACAATTATTTGTTTTCTGCGCGAACTTCCCAACGACATGATTTCCTCGTTCGTAGTGTAAGTGAATAAAAATGTGAAACTGCCAGCGTGACGACAGTGAAGTCGACTGCTGCGAATCGGCCGGAGCGGGCCGGAGCCAAGCTGGCCAAGCGGCCGAGCCGGAGCCATAGCCGGAACGACGGTGCCGCAAGCGCCAGCGCCACCCGCGGCCGTCTTCCAACGCTGTGCCGCTTCTCCGGTTTCTCGCTACACTACCCCTTGGGCCACTGTAGCCAGAGTATCGCGTTCCTTTTCCTTTCGCCGCCATCTCCGTATTGGCGGAGGAGTGGTCACGTGGGCAGAACTGGAGCCGACCTTCGTGCGGGAAAGCGGCCTTCCAGAGCGCCGAGTTTCGGGGGAACATATTTTCCGCTTTGCGTTCGAAAAATATAGATCCTAGACTAAAATTGAACGAGCCGAAGGCTTCCTAAGTCATTGAACATTATGTGCGTCAACTGGGTACAGTACAATCCTGTTTTTTATAAACGCGAGCGATGTTTTAGGACATCCGTTTCCAAGGTATGTGAAGCAGACGACACGGACGACGATCGCGTTGCTCGCGTCTGCGGCTCTCGCGGAGTGATACGCGATACGCGACCGGCACATCCGGCCATCTTGGCGAGTCGGCGAGCTCTCGTTCGAAAGCGAGGGGACGGCGTTTTCGTTAACCGCTGCGTCATTTACCGCAATGAATTTTGCATGCGCGTAAAAGAGCCCCGTGAATATGACAGGCTGCAGTGTTACGAAGGGCACGAATCGAGCGGACAGCGACAAGAGCTTGTACCGGATTCCGACGGCGAGACACTCGAATTCGCGAAATGGCAAAAACTTTGGATAAAAAAGAAAAAAAAAAGTTGTGCACAATTTTAGCATGAAAGTGCGGGTGCTCGACTTTCCTCAGATTCGCATATAATTGGGACGCACGACGGTAAAGCACTGCTCAGTCTACATAAAACCAAATAAACTGTCTGCCAAAAAAAAAAAAAAAAGTCACAGGTTGAGCAGCGGCAGCCGCTCTTTGATTAAACACAAGGGGAAAATAAGCAGGCCTGCGTTCTTTTGCGTCTTGCGATCGCTCGAGGGGAAAGGTCCTCCAAAAGTTGGGCAGACAGCGGGCTCACGATGCTATATGCGTCCCGGCAACCACGACTTGACGACTTCACTTCACACGCGACCCGCGGGACCCGCGGGTGCGATTCCTGCGATCGAGAGGGAAACAGGAAACGACGGGACAACGATCACGGCGCATGCACGGCTGCACGGCTGTCGTCGCACGCCGCACTATTTTCCTTCCGCAGCGCGCCGCAGCACGCCACAGCACGCCGCCTCGCGTCTGCGCCTTCGTGTCCCCTGCAAAAACCGACCGTGGCTTCCCGCAGTGCTTGGCTCCAGAATGGCACCATTGCGGTACTCTGCTCCGCAAGCGGAGCATATACAGTTACTTGGTTACTCTACTTTCATCTAGAGTAATCTAGCGGAGCATATACAGTTACTTGGTTACTCTGCTTTCATCTAGAGTAACTGTATAGGCTCTGCTTAAGCGGAGCATATACAGCTACTCTACTTTCATCCAGCTGAGGCTGCCGCCCTGGTGAGCCTCAGGGCGGGAGCGGAAACACGTTGTAAAAGACAGACGCGTGACCGGTCCAACGAGCGCGAAGCTCCACCGCGCCGTCAGCTAAGGGGTGGGTGGACCAGAGTCATGGAATAGAGAATGCGTGTTGATGAGGGAGACGTGCCGTCAGTGGTGAGTTTATAAAGGGATGAGTGAGCGAAGGTTAGGGTAGCTCTATAATCTCTACATTGCTAAGCCCATTCAAACGTTAATCAGGTTTCACTCTATGGCTTTGTTTTTTTCTCCCAAGACTGCATGCTCATCCATCAGAGATGATTCTCTCTAGATGCACAATGGAACTAACAAAGACAATTTATTTATTTGAAAATAATGCATACAGGAATGACGCTGTCCTACATTCGCATTTGTTGCAAACATTTGTATACAAAGAAATATATGTATCACAGTAGCAAGCCAAACAAATCTTGAACATGGCCTGTACGGGCCATCAGTGGCATCACTAGGGTCCGCGGCACCCGGAGCGGCGGGCCGCTGCGACAACAACCCCTTTCACTGCCCAGCTACACCCAGAACGGTCTGCCCCCCCCCCCCCTTCCCTTTGTGAAGCCACTGAGGGCCATATAAGTGCACGGATACTGCTATTTGCGCATTTATTTATCCTTTTGCATGACATGCTTCTTATGGATCTCCTGTTGTCAAAGCAGAACCCTACACCAAAATATAAAAACATAACAGTTTCTAGTTCTACACACAGCAGCCCCTAAATTAGTGTTCCAACTCAAAAGATCTGTGCAGGTGCATTTGTGCTATATAATTGCGGCAAATAGGAATAGCATCAAAATAATAAATGGAAATGCAAGAAGAAAAAAATGCACCGGTACATATTGCTCGTTAGCAGTTTAAAATAGCACCTTTGGTATCATGACTATATATTCGCATAAAGATTCAGAAAAATGCGCGGTCTCATTGAGCAGAGATCCTAAGATTCAGGAATCTGAGCGATCATATTTAAAATTGGTCCTGGTAGCAGGACATCACAGTACTGCATTTTGTTACGGATATACAAAGTGCACTACTTTGATTATGTACTATACTGCACAAGCCCAACAAGTACTCGGTGATCATGCAAATAGAATTTTTTTTAAAAACCTGCTGTCTCATAACATAAAAAGGTCCCTGTATATGAAAGTTTAGGTGGCTCAAAGCAGATTGTACAATGTATGTTCGTGTAGCTTTTTTTTTGTAGGCAAATTTGCTTCGTGCTGCCACAACCAAGGATTTATAGAAATTTGCACAAACTTATTCCAATATTTCTTCAAATGGTCGCCTTGTGCACATATATTCATGCAAATTGACTCTATGAACACAAGACATCAGGTTGTTCACATTAATTTAACTAGCTCATCAGCTAGTTCACACTCATTTAGTTATTTGAGCACATAATTCTATGGAAACAGCTCAGCAAAAGTAAGGGCTTTCTGCATGACAAGTTAAATTTGCAGCAAGGAAGCTAGAATAATAAACAATATATAAAAACTGAAATGTTGCTAGGTACTTTTACGTTCATCTTCATATTTTACTGTGCCTTCTTCACCAGCTCACAATGCTTGTTGGTGACTGTTTCATGGCTTTAACTTAGTTCATTTACTTTAGTCCTCATCTCTATTTTAATGCACAACATATCTCACAAGAAGCCTAACATCAACAACACAAAGATCTAGCAAGTTACTGAAATACACAAGCTGAATATTGCAGAATTGTTACACATTAGTGACTAAGAGATAACCCCACAGACTGATTGGCCGCCGTTAAGAATATGCTTTTAGAGCTCACGGATGGATCCCATGAAGAGAACAACATCTGGATCATGGCTGTGGATCAAGAACATGAATGGGCGGTCAACGAAAAAGTTCACCACCTGTGGAAATCTCGCACACATCAACATAATGGGTATGGCAGTGGCAGCTGCAGCCTCTGTGCCCTCCTCATTAACTTCCACAAAAGCCTTGTGGATGACATCCGAAGCGCACAGATTCCCCGCAGCGCTGATGCCAGAAAGATCTGCAAGGGACGTGAAGAAATCCTTGACTCCCATCGCCATCAGTACATCCTTCAAACCTATGGACTGCTCCAGTTTGAACTTCGGCAAGCGCAAGTTGACATCGGACGTCACATACATGCCGCCGAGCAGAGCCGACAGTTTCGGAGCGGTCAAGTGTTCCTCCAGGACTGAGAGTCCCTCCACATCTTCGGGCAGGAGAATGACCATCGACGTCTTGTTGCCTTTGTAGGGTATCTCAAGCGCAGTGACCTTGAGGTCGCTGCAGTGACCCATCTTGAAGTCTCCTTTCTGGTGCATCATGTCCACTTTCTTTGAGGTCTGTGGTGTCAAGTGGAAATCTCCCGGCTTCGTAGCACTAGGCTTGAACTGAGAGTCCCACAGACCTTTGAAGTAAATGGCATTCACCAATATAAGTGATGTCGATGAATCAACAGTTCCAGGTGCGAGCAGGTCCCTGATCTTCGACCTGGTGACTTCCTCAACCCAGGCATTGACCTCCAGACGGACCCTGTCGGCATTTCCTGCAAAGTCAACAGCCTTGATGGTGCTGTCGTAGGACTTCTGCAACAGGGTTGTGTACTCCGCTTTCGGATGGAAGGTCTGCTCAGAGTACATGCGATTGGCGATGTGCAGGGCCACATCTGGGGCGTAACTGGGTAGCTTGCAAAGGAAGTTGGAGAAGTGGTCGTGGATCTTGTCGTCGTTTGAGTGCAGGATGGCAGCGATTTGCTTGGCAGTGTTGCCTCTAGCTCCTGCGAGGGCCATGGACAGTGCAGCTGCAATACTGAATGGTGAGCAGAAGACGTTTCCTGCCGTGTCTTTGCCGGAGGGTTTCAGCCGCTTGTATAGGTCGACGGAGAAGTTAAGGATGTGGTTGCTCAGACTTGCCTCCATCTTGGATCCTTTTTCAATGTGGCTGAAAAGGTAATTAGATATGTTAAACTGATGAAGAGAAATACTTTGATGGGAAGCTGCACATATCCTGAAAGCATTGGTGTAGCCAGCAAAGGGGAGGGCCTTATGGGTCAGAACTTCCCTACTCCCTAAGCTTTAAACATTCCAGCCCCCAAAATCCAACCGCCCCCCCCCCCTAAAAAATAACTAGTAAATAATTATATACAATACAAAATTGCCTGAAAAATAGTGACAAAACTCTTCCGTTTAAAAGTATTTGCCACAGTGCAACGTATGGAGTCTAACTGCATAGTACCAGCCGAAACGCAAATGCGAAGCACTTGAAACTTGAATCACATTCTATAATTAATTGGATGTGATAAAAAGAGATGTTGCATACGCTGTCTATCGATTGAATTCGTAATCCAGCAATCAATCAAGTGAAGGGGAAGCATGCGGACATGCTCGTAATGCAGTGTTGGGAAGTGCATTGTACTTAAAGTACTACTTCACGTAGATTTAGAGAACTTGTACTTTATCTCAAGTACATTCCCTGAGTATATAGTCATACTTTACTGAAAGCATTTTTTTTTCTGGTACTTTCTGAGGAAGGTAACACCGTTGACTTCAAAATACATTCCCCAAATTTGAAGAAAAAATGGCTTATCGTCTTGTGAAAATTATCCATTGTTTTTCGAGACATCATCCGGTCATTTCTTTGAGTTAAGACCTACACGAATAATTCCCTATAAGTTGATTATATTAGTTCTTCAGCAAGGGTAAAACAATGAGTCTTGACTTTATCCAATATTTTCCACCATTTATAAAAATAACTGATGCACGTGCCACCGATTAACCCTGGGGCAATGCACACCAGTTTAAAAAGAAAACACTGTATAGGGGAATGAAAGTGCATGATGAAAGATTGTTAAAAAGTACTTGTACTTTACTTTGAAAGTGCATTTCATTTATAGTACAGGGAGTTCCCGAGAAGAACGAACTGTGTTTTACGGCCCAGATAAATCAACTAATTATCAGAGAAAGCTCAAACTCTGAGAATGTGAAGCTAGAGGTTGGGATAGAACACAAAAGTTTGAGAAGATGATGTTGCCTGGATTAAAAGATAATTGAGAAAAACAACATTTCTCTATGAGAAATATTGTGCCACCTAAGCGGTTTATCGTCAAAACAATAAAATATATTCTGACACTCGTGGAATTTATATCAGTGAAAAACACCTGTCAGCAAAAAAGGGAATATTTCTTTCTTGCTGTGTTTCACTGAAATAGATGCAACAGACACCCACAATGCCATCTTTTGTTTTGACAAAATTAGGCTTGGATGGACGTCGGCTCATAGATAAAGTTAATTTTTCTCGATTATATTTTCATCCAGGTAAGGCCATGTTCTCAAACTTTCGGATTCTATCCCAACCGCTAGCGTCGCTTTCTCACAGAACTCAAGCATTCTGCAAATGCCTAGTTTATTTACCTGGGCCTAAAAACACGATTCTCTTTTCTCGGAGACTCCCTGTACTTTAATTCAAACACATTGCGCCCGATGCTTACTACTTTACTTGAAGTACATAATTTACATTTGCTTTGTACTTTACTGCATAAATCGGTTTCCTAACCTATCGCGCTGGGATTTACTACAGAGGTGCTCGAGATTTACTACAGAGGTGCTCGAAGCTGGTGCATTCATTAATTGAGAGTATGAATACATGTACCCTCTGGAGTCAAAAGATAGAAAATAAAAACGGGTTTTCTCTATGGAAAAATTCTCGCTAAGCCATTTATCGCAAAATTATCAGAAAATCGTTGTGGTCCATTCTGGCGTTTACTGCAACTGAAATATTTGTGAAATGGAAAGGAAATAGAATTGGCTTACCTATTCTTCACTTGATTTGGCACAAATTAAGCGCCACAGTAACACATAATATTTTTTGGTGTACACGCAAAGTATAGGAAAACGGATTTTGATTTTTCTTGATTTAGTCAGGTGAGCCGCAAGCTTCCACCAACTTCAGGCACCTCTGTATACTAAGTCCAAGCGCGAGAAGTTAGGAAACCGATTAATGCGGTCGGTTTAAAGTACGTTGAATCCATTTCGCCCACGCTGTACTTTGCCCAACACTATCGTAATGATGATAGGCCACACAGTGCGCAGGCAACACACGTACAGTGCGCGATCTTCAACAGTAAAAACCGGAATAAAAAAATAAAAAATCACTATGTGCCATTTGTACATGATCTTTTTCTGCAAGGTACGGGATAGGTCGCTCGCTGCTTGGGTATTTCATATTTCTAAGCATCCTACTACCGCCTCCGAAAGAGCCTGTTTTGTAGAACCGATCGAACGAAATCCCCACGTACATACCCGAGGGGTTTGGCGGCGATTGCTACGTTCTTTGCAAGGTGGGCGTCGTCACCCAAGCCGTTCGTGTAAACAAATCGTCGTCTCGAAGTACCGAGACTGGTCACTCTTCACGAGTTGTTAAGAGTTCTACAAACACCAATACTCACCGTTAAGAGAGGCCTCTGATCGACTCACAGTGTGCTAATTAGAGCTTAATAACAGGATATTGCACTTCCGAACTGCACGTACACTCGCAGCCTTCGCTGCCTTCGCTTGCACGGCCCTACGTGTACTGCCGCCTGTCCCCAGCAGTCCCCAGTGTTTACCAGTGTCCCTAGCATCCCTAGTTGGAGGTAGTTGAAGGTAGGGACATGTGTTCGATTTGTCCCTACGTTGTCTCTAGCATTACCTAGTGCGATGGATATCAACAGGAAAGCACCTAAATGCTCAATTTATAAGTTTTACGCATAGAGTTATTATAATGTACGCTAGAGGTTCAACTGGCGCTAGTGTGCTGACGCAAATTGAAGCAGACAGCAACCAGTCTAAAATTGACTTCCGGTAATGCATTTCTATGGGAAAAGTGAGTGCATTTTCTCCCTGCGCTCGGTCATAAGAGCAAATATCCCAAATAATTCGTACGTACTAGGTAGCTTGGAACATTTCTCAGTCAGGCCGACGAAATAATTGGTCAGTTACGGCGTTTTTCTTTCAAATTCATCGCATTAAAAACGGTGCTAAAACGGTTTCGTACGTGTATTTTTGTGCACTGTCGGACACTGTTAGCGCGAACGCGACGTCGGTGCTTTTCAGCATGGGGGATATACGTGCCAAACGAAAGAAGAACATCTGGAAATTAAGAAAGACGGCAAGAACTACGCAGTAACACTGGATCAGTAACTACACGTGCATGTAGGATCAAAACAAATTGAAGACCACGTAATCTATTCCGATTTTAAATAAGTAAGTACCGCTTATTCTTCTGCTCTGAGCGAAGCTCAGAGCAGAAATCTTTGAGAACAAGTGCCCGATAAAAGCTGCCTGGCAGAGAAAACAATACGAAGAGACACCTTCCATAGCCCACGGAGTTTATTCTCTACGTTTTGAATGTTTTGTCCGCTCATGCACGGCGGGGTCATTTTCATACAGTGACAGGACTGGCATATTATCAATATATAAGCGTCACCGGAATGCTGGCGAGCCTTGAACACACTCTATATTCCTTTCGATTGTAATTGTGCTTTGAATCGTCGCTTGTTTTTACACACCTGCTGCGGAACACACGTTTGGGACTGAAATGTAGCGAAGTTAAACATCGTTCACTGATGAAAACAAATGCACTAGCTAAAGCAATTACACTGTCACAGTGTTAATCAAATTACATACTATTCGGTACGACCCAAATAACCAAAGTGTTCCGTGTTATTTTTCCGCGAAGAGGCGAAATGCACGCGGTTTTCCCATAGCGAATGCACAGGAGCACCGCAAAAGTGGACTGGTTGCTGTCTGCTTCAATTTGCGTCACGGAAGTCGTAGGAAGTCGCATAGACACTAGCGCCAGTTGAACCTCTAGCGTACATTATAATAACTCTATGGTTTTACGTACTGTCAGATGTAAGTTGGCTAACAACTGAGATAGATCATTACAGATGTTACAGATATGTCCATATTTTTGAAGGTACTTGCGCCAAAGCTTGACGTGGCGGGAAATTGAAACACATCGCGCGGCGCCGTAAATTTGTATTTTTGAGGACAATTTAAAATTGGTTTGATGTTAGGTACTGTTTAACCTGAAATGTTCAAGAGCTGCTTGTCTTGAGAATCAAAATGTTTAATTTTGCTTTCAAGGCTTCCAGGCACAACGCCAGCGGTGCGAAAAAACGAATGAGAAAGAAAAGCTGCGCGGGCTCGTTTACGCACCACTAGCCTTGCACCCTCTTCCCGCGCGCCCCACACCTTTATAAAATCACTTATTTAGTGGTTTGCGATTACGCCTAAACTTCGTTTCAGCTTGGGTCCAGACGCAGCCGATGCTACAAGCGCGAGCTCCGGGCTTCCAGCGTCCCTGCCAAGCACGCGCGCTCGTGCAGTACAGGCACTGTTCAGGGCCACACGCTCGTGCTTGTAGCATCGGCTGCGTCTGGACCCAAGCTGAAACGAAGTATAGATTGGTGTCTGGTTGGAACCACACCGATTTAATCTTCAGAATCGAATTAAAATGGTTAACCAATTTTATAGTTATTTCTTATTCTGACGATTATCCCCTTGTATTCTGTTCCCCTGCCCCTGGACATATTACTCACCTGCACAGACCGCGTTAACGTCTTTCACAACTTAACAAAAAAAAAAAAATGTAAGCAAAAAAAAAACTGTATAATAACAGATGCCGATTTTATTTATCTGGAATTAATGCGTACTGTACATGACTAGAGAAATTCCATGTTAACATTTTTTTAAATACAAACATTTGTACACACACACACACACTGTGTATCACAACAGCAAGCCAAACAAATCTTGTACGTACATCTGAAGTATTTAATGTCGTCAAAGCAAATCTGCATAAAAATACAAAAACGCAAGTTTCTACGGAGCAAACCCTGCTAAAAACTTAAAATTTGTTGTTCAACTCAAGAGCTCATATGTGCAGGACTGCAGGCAGTACCGACAATAGGGCAGCACCGCCGCGCACCCCTACTGCATTTTTTTATCCTTTTAATTTATTTGAAAACAGCACCGTTCGTTTTTGGAATGCAGATCTCGGCTGACGTTTACTAACGTGATGTCGTTTGCTCAGGGCGCTTGGTGGTGAAAGGCCAGCCCTAGAAATATCAGCACTTCCAGTATGGGCGAAAACATTGTTTTGCTGTCGCCATGCCAATAGAATATATTTAGAATATAAGCGTTACCATCACCCGATCTCGTTTTGTCTCTTCTCTATTTTTTTACTATTTGCAGGATGAAATGTTTTATTATTATTTTTGTCGCCCATACTGGATATGCCTACCAGGTGGCTGGGTACGAGAGTAAGCGAAAAGTAAAAAGGAGTACAACAGAAGAAAAAGGAACTCTTACAGTTGGCAGTTTAAAATAGCTTCTTCGATATCATGCTATATTCACATAAAAATCCCGCAGATTTCAGTCTCGTTGAGCAGAGATCTCCTCAGATTCAACAACCTGGGGGATCATTTCCATAATTGATTCTGGTAGCAGGACGTCATGTTACTGCATTCCGTTACCACTTAATTATGTGATTAACAATGTGCACTACTTTGTTTACACACTATACTGCAGACCCAACAAGAATACTCAATGAGTGGGCAAATAGCTATGGCTAAAAGCATGCTTCTCCAAACATAACTCAAGAGTTTCGGGATATGAAAAAAGAGGGGGGGGGGGTCAGCGTATCATGTTTGAGAACCCCCCCCCTCCCCTTTTTCCACCCTCAATTTTTACACATGCAGAATTCAAGGGGGGGGGTTGGGGTTGGGGCATCCAAACACCCCCTCTAAATCCGCCACTGTGTACAAGGCATATTTCCCAGGCGAAAATCAGTCCACTTCCAGCTGGACTATGGAACTGGAAATGAGGCAATCCAGCTGGATTGCAGCTGGACCCAGCTGGACCCAGCTGAATCCAGCTGGACTGCCTCATTTCCAGTTCCATAATCCAGCTGGAAGTGGACTGATTTTCGCCTGGCTGTATAGCTTTCCAGTAAGGTGTCGTGACTGCCGTCACAATAAAAGATTTGATGCAAATTTGCACTAACTTTATCGAAACTTTTTCAAACAAGGGCCATATGACAAGAAAGTTTTGGTGAACTTGGCATAACAGATACACATTCATGCAAATTGACCCTATGAACACAAGATATTAGTTGTTCGCATTCATTTAACTAGCTCATCAGCTAGTTCACTTTCATTTGGTTATTTGCACGCATAATTCCAACAACAGTGAGGGCTTTCTACATGACAACTTAAGTTTGTAGCAAGGAGCAAGGAGAATAAACAATGCATCAAAAACTGAAATGTTGCTCAGGAAGTATCCTTTGTGTTCTTTCATTTCAACATTGTCCTGTGACGTCTTCGCCAGCCCGCATGCTTGTTCATGACCGTTTCGTGGCTTTAAGCAGTTACCTTTTTTTGCTTTGGTCTTCATCCAACACATATATTTCACAAGCTACCACCAGACACCAGCTGAATATTGCAAAATTGTCACACATTTGTGACCAAGAGATAACTTCACAGATTGGTTGGCAATGCTTTTTAGAGCTCACGGATGGATCCCATGAAGAGAACAACATCTGGATCACGGCTGCGGATCAAGAACATGAACGGGTGATCAACGAAAAAGTTAACCACCTGTGGAATGCTTAAACACAAGGATAACAGAATGGGTATGGCAGTGGCAGCTGCAGCCTCCGTGCCCTCCTGATTAACTTCCACAAAAGCCTTGTGGATGACATCCGAAGCGCGCAGATTCCCCGCAGCGCTGATGCCAGAAAGATCCGCAACGGACGTGAAGAAATCCTTGACTCCCATTGCCATCAGTTCGTCCTTCAAACCTATGGACTGCTCCAGTTTGAACTTCGGCAAGCGCAAGTTGACATCGGACGCCACATACATGCCGCCGAGCAGAGCCGACAGTTTCGGAGCGGTCAAGTGTTCCTCCAGGACTGAGAGTCCCTCCACATCTTCGGGCAGGAGAATGACCATTGACGTCTTGTTACCTTTGTAGGGTATGTTTCACTGATTTTTTCTATCATCCAGCTGCGGGTGCCATTTTTTAAAATTTATTCTAGCATACAATGTTCCATTTCAACAAAAACAGCTAGCAACCTATGCTAGCAACTGACAAAGTATTCACACTATCCTGAAGCAATGCAAGTTATACTAACGTCTTTGTGTTACGTCCTGCCAATTCATTAAATCTATTCCCTTGTTTCAGAACAGCTCCTCCATTTCAGGAATCACATAGACCTGTTCAATGATAATTTAACCAAACATACATTCATCCTAGCTGACAATATTATTAAAGGGGCCCTGCAATCATATTTAAGCGTCTACCTTTTGCCGTTTCCACGTCTCTTGAAGTTCGGGCAAGACAGCGGGCACGGAGAGAGTAACGAAATATCAGTGCGTCATATTTTAACCGGACGACGCGGAAACCTTCTCCACCGACGACGGGCACAGAGAGAGTAACTAAATATCAGTGCGTCATAATTTAACCGGACGACGCGGAAACCTTCTCCACCGACGAGGGCGACCCGCGGTACCGAAAGCGCGCAAAATGTGACGTCTTTGATCCTGGGCTTACTACTGGTCAGAGCCGCTAAAACCTTCTTTTTAGTCGAAATACATAATATAAGTGGCGCGAACCGTTTCAATTATTTTATAAAAGTAGTTTTTGTTCAGTATATTTAGATCAGAAAAGAAACAAATGCAGTTTACAAAGTACGGAAGCAAGAAATGACCCGTCGACATACCTGCCACCAAGCGGTGGAAAAGGCGGCGCATACTAGAAAGGAGTAGTGGGATCAGGCGCCGACACGGAAAGGTCCCGGATGTATGCGGTGGCGCTGCGGTCGTATGAAAAAGGAGGATCCGACCGGCTCCGAGCGTTCCGAAGGCCTTCGACGACAAGCTTTGTCTTGCTGTTTGGCCGTTTCGCAGTATGGCAGCGCAAGTGGCTCCCATTCTGAACTGACCTTTACCCCGTGTTTGCTGTCGTTTATGGCCAATGAAGTGTCATGCCGAATTAGTGTTTAATCGCGCAGCAAATGCAATGAGAGCCGCTCTGGCTGCCCGCTGCATACAGCCTATCCAGATCATGCTTTAGTGGCGCCCTCTCGCGCCGTCGACACGGACTGCGGCAGCCGTGAGCGCTCGCGATGAGCCCACTACCCCTCCTCTAGTTCACGGCCACTCAAGCAAGCAAGGACGTCATGAGCGAGGTTATTTTTTGCTTGTTTTTGTAATTTTAATTTGCCTATAACTTTTAAAATAAAGCGAATTTCGAGAAAAGAAAAGTTTCACTAAGTTACTACGTTCAGTGCGCTCAGGTTCGGTGCAAATTGAAAACCAGACAAAAAGTCCATGCAGGGCCCCTTTAAGTATGGACACAGGATAGGACGAAAGAGATGAGGGTATCTATTATACGGGAGAGTGCTGTATATGGTGTATAGTTGTTTAAGATGATCCTCCAACCTCCCATGAGACTGGACGCACTACATACATAGATTAGTAGACCTCGAGAAGCATCTGCAAGCAAATCGAGAAGAAAAAATGGTTTACCAATGACAACGGCATGATTTGACCTATCAGTCCGTTTTCGCAAACAATTCAGAAAGCATAAGGAAACAGAGTGAACCGGAAAGCAAAAAACTAGGCAACTTCATTTTTGCAGGCTCAGTATTTCTCGAATTTTGCAAAGTGGCAGTTTCGGGAATGTTCGATGGGAGCAGGATTTAGCGATTTGGAGCGATACATTCTGTATTCGTTCCCACGGGGTTACACATTTGTGTGGTCAATTTCGCGCACTACTTTTCGAGTTGCAAGGTTTGCAAAAGTTGGGTCCTCGCTAAAAACAAGACGTCGACGGTGTGAGAACATGTCAACCCCGTTGGACAGTAAAGAGAAATCGAGACGAGGCAATAAACAATTTTTATTCCGGCGGCGCAACCGACCGTGCATCTGCAGTCAGTGCCCTTTCGTAACGAGCAAACACACGGTGAAAACGCAAGTTTGCACGAATTCGGAGCAACAAAGTCGTTTGCAAGCATCCCCCAGCAGAGAACCGCACTCGACTCGAGCGTAACGAACCGACCACACAATCTGAGTTGCACAGCGACTCGAGTGGCACCAAAGGCGCAGAAACAGAAGACTGGTTCGCACGTTCGTTTGAGCGAGCTTACGTGTGTTGCGTTTCCTCGTATAACCGCTTACGACGAGATGACGCACTGGCGCCATCTATGGGCAGTCCTGGAACACTGCCGACAACGTTACAAGCAACCATTACTCGTGGATGGTGCATAGGCTACAGTGTGCCTAGATTAGAGAGCGTTCCCAACTGCTCGACGGGGTCGCGTAGTTTATGGGCTGCGTTTGCAATACGAGCTGCGAGGAGGCGACGAAAGCGTCCATCGTCTGCTAGCGTCTCCGCCTCCCCGCCCGCTTTCCTCTTCGCCACGCGACGCACGAGCACTTGCGACCGATCCTCGCAGGAGGCGTCTGCTGTTAAATTGCAAACATGGTTTCGGTTTCTCCCTCTCTTAAAGGGATACTGGCGCCCATTTCATTGTCTAAATGTCAACCACGTTCTGTCCGCACCACGGAGACACCAATTTTTTGCTCGAAAAGACACCGAAGCGTTATTTAAAAGGAATGATCTGAACGTCGTTACGTCGCTCCGACCTTAAAAGCAGCGCCACTCCACGGAAGTACGGCAGCAAGCTGAGTGCGCACGAGCCCCGTCGAACTGGATTTTCTTTTCTCCCGGCCTATTCAACTCCTGCGGGAGCGAGCAGGAGCCATTTAAACGGCCAGGTTGCAACGCGTTACGACGCCAAGTCATAACCGTGCCAGCCCCCAAGCAGCTTTGCCCATGCTGGTCCAACTGACATCGCGTCTCCCGTGATGCATCGCACGCTCCAACGGCTGATCTTGGAGCGCTCGCTGGAATCAGTCCTTCAGAACGAAAAATATAGCTATCCATTCAAAATGCAAGCGTGGATTGTCCTTAGCAGATAGAGTTGATCACGTTTAACTTCCTAAACGTGAGAGGTATATTTGGAGTTTCGATTCAGTATCCTTCAAAATCTAGGCGTTCTAGCGTTCTTGAGCACACTCACTCGAGCACGCTCAAACGCAAGTGTGCGAACCAGTTTTGAGCGAGCAGTTCCGTAACTAGGGTGACGTAGGAGGGACCGTGCGCGGAAGCCGTACGTGCGGCCTCACGAGTAGTCGACGAACAAATGGCAGTTTGGGGGGATGGTCATGTGGGCTTTATTGTGCACTGCACCCACCAGGGAAGCTGTGCGAGGGCTTCCCTGACCGTGGCCTCTTTCACCCGCCTTCGGAGTTCCGATGGGCCTGACTTGCAGTAACCGTGGTCCGACAGTCCGGCAAAACCCCAGCGTGCGGCGTGGTCCTTCAGTGTGGAGGAGAGTGACTGCGAAAACCGCACAAACATACTCGGAGTCAACGAGTGTCTTCATGTTCCATGCACGTTTTGCCACAGCTGCTGTCGCAATCACCGACACTGCTGACCTTAAAAGTGCAACTACTAATCTGTTGTTTCAGTTGTTTACAGTTCTCTTTTCAAAAAGGCATTGATTATCTCTTTACCTGATTTTGTTAATCATGATGTTTATCATTCTTTCCATGCGAGTGTTTTCACTAGCAACTCATTGTTCTCCCACTGCCCCTCTGTAATGCTTTATGTCCTGTAGGTAAATAAATGAAATGCAATGGAATGAAACAATGTTTTCTACTCCTGTCTGTAATTCCTTCGAGTCCTGAAGGAAAAATGAATTAAGTTAAATCTGCTGTCTGATCTTATTCAAATAATGCTGCGAGAAACCGACCAGTCCCCCGTTAAGAGAAACTGAAACATGTATTAGGTAATTTAGTGCTCGATAAATTCACTGCTTAGGCAATCCCTCATAGTAAATTTTAGATCATTATGTAGCTAATTGGTATGCTTATCCCTGTCATCCGCCAGGGCTGGCAGTTTGTTCCCGAAAAGAGTTCTTTTCTCTCAATTGCTTTATTGGTAGGAATTTTTGGAAGACTTTGCAGAAACATTCGGTATACTATATACATGCATAAACTTCCTCCCCCACTCCCCTCTCCCTCTTCCCCAAGGCATAGAAATCCCAATCATCTTAGGTCCTCTCCCCTCCCCAACCCCCTTTCCTAACCAAAATGAAAAATTACTGGCTATGCCACAAGTGAGTGGCATAGCCAGTGAGTGACACAACACGAAATGAAAGAAAACAAACATTATACCGGAGCGTTTAGGAGCGACCTGAGTACATTATGGTCAGCGGGAGCAGATGAGGAAGCCTGCTCTTGATGCTGGTCCCCCTGGATAGTGAGATTGAATGTGCCAATCACATGTTAGACATTGATCGGGAGACAGCACACAACATGGCACGGATCGTCAACATAAGCAAACTTACAGGTTCTGGTGTGTATTCAGCTACGGCTGGTCTTTCTTGAACTGAACTCTCCTGGGTCAGCCTCTGCTTAGATAAGCTTTGCTGAGCTGGGTCTTGCTGAGCGGGGATCTGCAGAACTGGGTCTTGTTGAGCGGGGATCTGCTGAGCTGAATCTGGGCTTTGCCGAGTTGGGATCTGCTGAGCTGGGCTTTGCTGAACCGTGATCTGCTCGGGTGGGTCTGCGGGATTCGAACGTGCTGAGCTGGGATCTGCTGAACTGGGATCTCCTGACCCAGGCTTTGCTGAGCCAGGTTTTGCAGAGCCAGGCTTTGATGAGCCAGGATCTGCTGAGCAGGGCTTGGCTCAGTGTGGACTTGCTTTGGCGGGCTTTGCTGAGCCGGCACCTGCCGAGCTGGGCTTTTTCGAGCAAGGATATGCTGAGCCAGAATCTGCTGAGTTAAGGTTTGACAAGCTGGGATCTGCTCAGCCGGGTATTGCTGAGTAGGGTTCGGCAAGCCGGGCTTTGCTGAACTGGAAATTCCTGAAACGTATAGTGCCGCAAGCCTCCTGGACCTAGTTCTTTCCTCATGATAACTACAGTTTTCTGTACCTTCGAGTCATCCAACAAACTTTCAGAATCTTGTCCATGTTTCAAGATGACTGGTCTTTCCTGAGCGGTGGGTCCTTGAAGCAAATTGTCTGGGTCTTTGGTAACGACAAGATTTTTTTGAAGCGAGGACTCGTGAGACGAACATGGTGGTTCTTCCTGCTCTTGCTTGATGACTGCTGGGCAATCACGATCCACCGGGTTGCCACAAGTCTTCCGATAACTGCGAGATAACACGTTTCTATCTGTCATGGGTGAACTGTGAAGTATCGAGCACGTGCCCTCACTTGTGTAAGCACCCCATCCCATTTTACAGGGATTTCACAATGCCATACACTAAAAGGTAAGATGATTTTCCATTCTGGTACATGAATGAAGGATGCAAACAAAGAAAGCTGTTTAACAGCTTGCCGAATCCCCTTGTTCCCTTGTAGCTTCATACAGCACATATAACATCAAATTGTGCAGAGCAATGGCATAGAAACTCAACATAGCACAGAATACAAAATAAACTGCATTTTACTAATTCGTTCATTAATTACTATTCAAATCATTACGCAAACTTTTCACTGTGATTAAAATAAGCATGATGTTACTGTTTGGGAGAGCATTTGGCATAATAGGAAGTGTGT
>JAZHYW010049436.1:0-10369 GCA_037355805.1 Ixodes ricinus | reverse complement strand
AAGCACTTGCGGAGCGCCGAGTTTTGGGTGGAACATGTTTTTCGCTTTGCGTCTGCGGAAACGTAGACCTTGCACTGAAGTCTAATGAGCAGGAAGAAGCTTCCTCGTTGTCATAATTTGCAGCGATGCGACTGCTGTACCATTTGGGCCAAACTGCCAGAGCGCTTACCCTGCCACATTTCGACAAAATGTGGTAGATCTGCGCCAACGTTGCGCCGAAACGTAAGTAGTTTACTTTATTAATACTGAAAATAAAATGGCACAAGACCCTCTAACAACTGGATCGTTACAATAGGCTTCTCCGAATTTTTAGAACTTTTGGTTATCGCCTTAAAGGAATACTGAACTGAAATTTGGAGTTCAGCACAATAAGGCCGCAGAAGCGTTATCCGAAACGTCGCTCGTACAGAGATATCTCAAATGGATGGCCGTATTTTCGGAAAAGAAATGTGCGATTAAGCTAGGACTATGACAACAAGATCCTCCTGGAACAGTTGAGAATGAGGGGAAGCGGCCTCGCTTCTCTCCTCCTCCCTTCGGCTAATTCACCAGCTTGAAGGGACTAAGCGAAGAGGAGAGGGAACGAGAATTGTGACGTGACATGCCCTGTCGGCCGCGTTCAATTGCGCAGTTCTTTTCAAAAATACGGCCATCCGTTAGAGATACCGCTGTACGAGTGATGTTTTTGGGTTTTGCAGCTTCCTGCATGTCGTTCCAGCCTTGCTTTGTGAGCTCTATATTTCGGTTCAGTATCTCTTTAAGTAACATACTACTACTCGATTTATTCTTTGTATCAAATACTTGTCCAGTCGGTTAGGTAGCTCCGTTAAGTGCGCTTCTCACCATGCACTGGTGCACTGCAGTGAAGCGAAAACGGTGGAGTAGGCATTGCGATTCTTCGTGTCGTGCTTCGCCGCAGCGCTGCCACGTACTAAGGGGAAAGCGTCTCTCCAAAGCGAGGCGTTGCTTACACAAACGTTAGATATATATGTATAAAAAAAGAGATTGGTAAACGTTGATGTAACAATTCTACCTTGAAGTTGCAGTAAAAAGTTCGAATGAAACTGCAGCTTATGATATGATAGAGTGCAATATTCCGATGACTTTTTGTTTGAATTCGAGATTTAGCAAAGGTACTTGTGCATTGTGGGGAGATTGATATGGACTTCTCTATACGCTTAATTTTTATACCATCTCTCTGTGGTTTAGTTATTACCTTTACAGAGGTTCCATCCGTGCGATGGCACAGTGAATGGAGTAAGAACTCGATTAGCTAGAGGAGTGAATGGAAACTTGGGAATAACCTTAATGAGTACGACTAGATTGTTTTTATCGTTCGAAATGCCGATTTTTGTTATCATTAAGTCCTACATATAAATTGTCATTGATGTTAATAATCAGATTACAACAGATTTGTTTCTATTTGAATTCATAATTTGCTTTATTACAATTTTTAGGACGTCAATGAAACATCAACTCGGGTGCTCAAATTATTCTGTTCTAACACGATTTCCCTGGAATATACTATTTGGTTTTTCTTTGGCTTTGTAACTAAAATAATAGGGTTGTGCGAATATTTAAAAGTTTGAATAGTAGTTTTGAATAATGCACTATTCGACATTCGCGTTTTTCAAAGTGTTGATTGCAGTGAGTTAGCCCCGTTGAAGCGCGCTTCTTACCGTGCACTGGTGCACTGCGAAGAAGCAATACCCACGGAAGCGAGCTCCACGGGTGTTGCTTCTCTGCATTATATCGGTGCTCGCTAAGAAGCGCACTCAAAGGGGTAACCACGCCGCGATAAACAGTTGGAAAAGTATGAATATCGCAATTGCGTGCTTGGAAGAAAAGCATACATTCAAAGCGGGATGGTGCACGCGTGCCGGCTGTATTTGAAAATAAACGGAAACTTTGTGAATGTGTATATCTACATTGTAGTAAAAGTTTCAAAATTAAACTGACTTATGCAAGAGTGTACTATGTTAGGCACAGATGCCCTTACAACCTGCATTCATCATGCGCGATTCATTCTTTTCTAACTCGAGATTAACGAAAGAATATTTTATATAGCAAGATTTGTGAATTCACTCAATTGGGTATAGTTGGCCATTTCTATAGGATTCATTTTATGTCAAATCCGGCGTTTACTTGCCATCCCAAGACATCAGACCTTCGGAGGTCACAGTTCATAAATATAAGATAGATTAAACTTAGCTTATAAATGAACAAGTGGAACAACCTTCACAAGTTTAGCTGGGTTTTCGTCTAAGCATTATGCAATGGTAGTGAAAGGCGTGGAAAAACTATTCGATATTTGAATCGAAAATATTCGGCCAAAACCACTATTCGCTTCGAACTCAAAATCCACTATTCGCACAAGACTATGAAAAAATAAGCATTTGCAACATTTAATATTGTTCATCATTCAGCATATTGTTGTCCTGCCTGGTTGTTCTGCAACATCTAGTTCGGTTTTTGGGGAATCCAACCTGCCGTGCAATTGATGATAACAAAAAGTTGCACAGAAGTGGGAAGGCAAAGTAGACAATGTCTTTTGATGGACAGGCTAACGCATTAATCTTAAGATATAATATTTGCAGTGGTAGGAATGCAAATGAAGTGTAAACTCAAGCTTCAAAAGTTCCATTTGCTGCTACGGAAATGGACTTCAAGCTGCTCCAAAAGGACTACCGTAAGGTACCTCAATCAGCACTCAAATTTGGAGATAATTGCAAGAGTGGGGATGGGTGCTTGTTAGGTCATAAATTTTATCTATATTTGTACTGCGTACATATTTTCAGGTGTTCACAACATTGATAGGATGGCGCTTAGTAGTTTGCAATGGGCGGACGCTTCGGTATTTTACGGTTAGGCTTCGATCGATAACAGACTTTGATTGTAGCGACGTTTAGATTCAATTTGATGTACATCAGTGTGCCTATAAGTGTGGTTTTCAGAAGCTACATGATAGTATAGCACAATATTTTTTATAGTGTGCTTTAGAAATAGCATGCTGGAGGCAAAATAAGAGAACACAAAACTGGGCACTACAAATTTTATTTTTACAGCCTCTCGTATAACTTTTCAGTTGTATATTCAAACTTTCAAAGCTACGCTTCGTTTGCTCGTATTTAATTTGTCATAAAATGTGAAGCAATGGCTAATAAAGATTGGCGCCAACATATCAGTCGCCAGTATATGTACACTGAATATGAATGCCAAGCTCTCGGACTGCTATGAACAAAGCTGTACAATACAAACTGGTAACCATAATGACAATTTCATTCTGAAAGTAACTTTAATTACTTTTTGTCTTTGTTTAGAACAGCAATTTGCTTATAATTTAGCTCATAGCCAAATCTGTTTCCTGCATAGATGGAACTCAAATTTCTGGGTCCTTGCAGACCCCTTACAGCACGGTCATGATCATCAAGGTAGACAAAAGCAGTTTTTCCAATCGAAGCGGCCTGCCAGGTGCAAGTCTAGAAAAATAGACCACAGACAGAGTCAATGTACAGAAACAACATACAACCGATAAATCTAATAAATATATCTATTCAGTAACTAGCAGAAACGACACGATAAGACGTAAACCGAGAAAAACTATGTATACGTGTCGTAAGTGGTAAAAACGGCACATAACCGGAAAAACTGAGCCTGTGCTGCAACCAGCAGAAACAACACTAAGGTCGTAAGTCTAGGAAAACAGTCCCCAGCTGTAACTGACCCTACGAAAACGACACAGAAGTCGTCCATCGAGAAGAACGATGCACAGCCGCTACTGACTTGCGATAAACATACGAAACTCACTCTATCACAAGCGCGTACTATGGTGATTAAGGGTCCTTGTCCTTCCCAGACTCAGTCGTCAGAACTGATACCGCCGGTACGTTTCGTCGAAGAGCTCCTTGCAGTTGATGTTGGCCCTGAGCTTCCCACAGAGCAGGAAGATGCCGGAGAGCTTGCGGTGGAGCGAGTAGGTTTCCTCGGGCGGCGGCGTCAGCCGGTGCTGAAGCATGGTCGGGACCAAGTTCTGGATGCGGCGCGTTGTGTCTTGCGTCCCGAGAATTGAACTCGCCCTCCCGCGAGAAGGCCTCGCCGAGGATCATCACGGCGTCGATGTGCGCCCTCTCCATGACCTGCGAAATGCCCGCCGACTCGGTCTACAAAGAGACTCTTGCATCAATATAGGACTGCGAGTTATCACGGTGACCAAGCAAGCCAAGGACGACTGAGGATTAGTTTCGACCACCTGAGTACAGTTTGACGGGCAAACCGAAATATTTTTCGATCGGCTGGATGGGCACTTCCACAATGGGAAGAATGGGATGCCTTGAACGGGCATCTTCTGCTGTAAAGTTTCTCGTTCCGACGTACAACCTTGAACCTAATTTAATTCGCTGCGGTTTGGGGTATTTGTGACGAGATTGCTCGTAGCGCTCACCTTCGCTTCGTATCCGGTGAGGAAACCCAGCTCCAGGGAATACTTGAGGACGTTCTTCTCGTCGCGGTCGGCGGCGGCCTTGATGACGCGGATGTACTTGTCCACAAATGGCTTGCCGTACTCTCGGCAGGCTCCGAAGTCCAGCAACATTAGCTGACGCGGAACAAAAATTGCGTGGAATGTTTACAGCTGCCGTGATGTTTCACGTGTTGCCGGTGAAGCTTTGTGCCTCACTTTCATAGTATCTCACATCTAAGACGTCTAAACTTTAAACCCTGTCGTGTGACTCGTCATGTGGGACATAAAATAATCTCTCGCTGGCACAAGGACACCTCATGTGACGTTATATGCCACATGTGACGTATGTCGTATGTGAAATCTCTCTTATCAAAGGTTTTCGTCGTACATTAGCTAGAAAACTGCCAGACACGGACTGCACCGATTTGCCGTAAAATACTGGGGAGGTTCCACCCACTTTCACTGAAAACTGGTTCAATCTAGACATGGGCACTTGTCCTGCCAAATCAGGCAGTTAACGCATGATTTGCAGAGTTCCCAAGTTTGGGAAATGTTAATAGTGGGTGCTAGAACAGGTGGGTGCTTCTGTGGTATTTTACGGTAGCTCTACTATCACTATAAATAACTGATTTCTCGTGCTTTATCACTTTACCCTGCTATTCAACATGACAGAAACTGGGCAGATTTTACTGACATCAAAAATAAAGGACACCTTCGTGCCCGCCTAAACTGGACAAAAAGCTACGAAACCGCTACACGCATTGGGTCGAAAGGTCCCGACGCATGACTGGCTTCCAGAGATCTGTTTGAAAGTTGCGCCAGCCAAAAACAGCAATGCTAAAAGTTTTGCACGAATCCTTATATATCTCTGCTGCTCGACATTTGAGATGGGACAAAGGTTATTCACTTGGCCGGTTTCTTCGCTAGAAGAAGTTTGACCAGTTGGGGTCGGTCTGCATGAAGCGGAAGTCGTGAAAGCTCGAGGAGACACAGCTTGAGCAGCAGGTAGCACACCTGTTGGATGGGTACAGTCAAGACACATATATACTTGGAGCACTTTAGCTCCATAAACACACCTCAAAATTCTAGGTTGACGTGAGCACCTCGTGTCTAAAAAAATCACAAATTTTTTTTAAATGTTTTTTTTATGCTTTTAAGCATGTAACTGGAATATAAAGGCCTGTTCACACTCTTGCAACCGAGTACGACCGAGAGAGATGAGACTTGTTAAAACCTCTTAAAATTTCTTAGGACGAGAAAACACACTGCACGCTGGTACCATCTATGCGTTGACCTCGAACTGCATTTTCACAAGACTGAAGGTTTTGCGGTATTTCCCGAGGTCAAATGTGCGTACTACCTATAAGAAAACCGTTTGCGTTGACAAAAGTTTTTATCGAAACCAAGAAAGAAGGAGGTGACCAGCACACTGCTGCACGGGCTTCTACCTTTTGGTTACCTCAGGCTCTCGGCTATATGATCAATGTTTAGCCAATAAAGCACCTTGAACCTTGAACCTTGCGAGAGAAATAGAAAATATGCCGGACCGCCAAAGTTTGCCCCTGCTATCCAATAGATGGCGCCAGTGTGTCCTCTCGTTGTAAGAGGTTTCCAAGGAACCCAGTTTTAAGAGGTCAGCAAGAGTAGTGAGCAGGCCTTTGGGTCATTGTCTATGCATCCTGGTTTTTGCATAAGAATAGAAATTTCTGAGGCTTCCATTTCCTCTTCAACTACTAAAGGTTTCTTCCCAGAATGAACAGTTGAAATCTAAAGAAACAGAAATGGATTTATCTCGGCAGCAGGTAATCCACTTGGTCACCGAGGAATGCAAGAGAAACAAAAGCTGCAAAAAAGTTCGACGACGGCTGAAAGCTGCTTCAGGTTAAGACCGCACATACTATGTCACCAACCATGGCACGGATGCAAACTTGACATCAACCAACTTGATCGATCGATCAATCACGTTTTCTTTTTTTATTAATGGCAAGAGCACTTCCTTAAATGAACTGTTGGTAACAGTATGAGGTCAGCAGGTTGCCTAGGAAGTGCCGAAACATTTTATAAATAAAGAAAAGTGTTGAACGCTGCAACCGACTGACTACTAGGTTGGAGTCCATGCATAGCAAATGAAGTTAACGCCGGTAGTCTTCTTATCAAAAAATTACAGCCGTCCGAGAGAAATAAAAAGTAATACTACTAATAATCTCGTTCGCGCTGCGTTGCAACCAGCACAGATCAGACTAGTAACTTGGGCGTTGGAGCGCAGTTACTATACCTTGTTCCTTAGTTCCTGTGGACTGTCTACCAGCTTGTCGACAGGTATGCCGCTGACTAGCTCCGGCGTGAACACCTGGCCCGACGACAGCTCGTCGATGACGTCCGGGACATAGTATTCGGGATAGGAGTCGCACCAGTTCCCTGAAGAAAAACGATCGTAACTTAAGGTAGGGTAGCACAGAGCCAAAGAGCCCGAGGACAGATCTTAATCCAGATAGTTTCACGTTATTGGCTGCGCGGCTACCGGCACAAGTTGTCACCTTTTGAGACTGCACACAACAACTTGACCTGTGGCTTTTACTTCTTTTTTCTCTTTCCGAGGACACAATGTTACGTTTTGTGCGGTACCTCAGAAGGGCCGGCGCTAACGAAATATTTGTGTTCCTAGGCGTTTCTGAAAATGCGTCGGGCCAAACCATTAAAAAACATGTTCACGGATCAAAATCTACTTGTTTTTCTCCGACTAGAGAAATCGGCTTGCCTCCCCTTAGTATCTCTCTTCCCGAGTCACGTATATGCGTCTCGAATATCTGAAAAGCAGTCAACTGCCAAAGGCACATCTTCATTAATTAAAACAACAGGATCTAGTACACAACAAATATTTTATGAGCACCAAAAGATCAAAAATATGTTGATTTAAAGAAAATGCAAACCTATAGTTTTGGCAACTAAAACAACCCAAGTGACTCTCTATGCTACTCTTGTGGTTTTGGTCTGACTGTTTTTTGTTTTTTTCGGCAAATGCATGGCACAGCAGTGAAATATTAACCGAGTAGTTTTCGATATTGAGCTGCAGGGATTTTGCCAGGATTGGCTTTCCACAGTTGAGTGTTCTTAATAGCATGCCGAGCTTGCTATGAGGTCTACACATATCGCAATTAAAATTCTTGGCTATTTGTTTTGGCACCATTAATATCTGTGTGCTATTGGGCACACGTTCCGTAGGGTGCTTGTGGTATACTGGAGTCACATACTTGAACCTCCTGGCACACTCGGCTTCCCTGACATAGTCCACTTCCCATGCGAGCTCCTTGCGAGCCACGGCTACCAAGTTGTCTATGTAGACGCCTGGAAAATGTTCGGGACAGAGGCACATTCAGCGCCCAACCACTCCTAAACAAGAGAGCGCTCCTCGTGTATGCTTTCACCGCATGACAGGCATGTATTGAAACAAAGAAAGTCTGCAAAACCAAGCTGTCACCTGAACTTCACTACAGGCATGTGCTGCAATGAAAACAGCCTATGGAAGTCCAAAATCACATGGGACCAAAATCACCTTAACTTCACTGCATGACAAGCATGTACTGCAACAAAAACAGCTTATAGGCGTAAGACATCACCTAAGCTTCACTGCATCACAGGCATGTATTGCGGTGAAAGTAGCCTTTAGAAGCCCAAAGTCACCTAAAACTTCACTGCGTCACAGATGACAGACATATACTGCCAGAAAAATAGCCTCTAGAAGCACAAAATCACCTGAGCTCCACTGCACTATAAACAAAAAAAAAGCCGTTATGCACTTAAATCCACCTCAACTTTCTGCATGACATGTATCTACTGCGACAAAAGTAACTCATAGGAGCACGTCACCTGGGCTTCAACTACAGGCATGTATTGCAACGAAGGTAGCCAAACAAACTGTGGCTCTTTTAGAATGTTTCAGTCAGCGGGGAACAGAGACTCTATAACAACAGGCTCCGTGGTCATATAAAATATTTTTGTGAGGACATGGTGTACTAATTAACTTGAAGTTAAACAAATTTACAAGTCAACCCTTTGTATGGAATGGGTCAATAGTAATGGTTCCCAAGCATTTGAAGTTTAGAGGTTGCGATTCAGGATCGAAAATAACAGTTCCCAAGTTTAATTCCTGAACATCACCACACAAAGCAAGACAACTATATAAACAATCACCACGCTTTTCTTAATTTACATAAAAACAAAACAAAAAGACTTTAAATATTAAATTTTATAAGTTTACTCACCCTTGGGAATGATGTCCCAATAATTGAGGATTGTCATGAGGTTGTTGATGTCACTGTTGATTCCTTCGGCTACCCCAGGGTACTGGAGATGCAAGCCTGATCAGTCGTCGTTTCGTGCAAAGGAACTGAACCTGGATTCACCTGGATCTTAACGGCAACAGCTCGGCCGTCGTGTAGGGTTGCCAGGTGAACCTGTCCTATAGAGGCAGCTGCAAATGGCTTGCGCTCGAACGATGAGACCTTGTTGGCCCAGTCGTCTCCAAACTCTTTGATGAGCACCCTCTGTGCAAAGAAAGCAATGATGTTACCTTTTGTAGGGAGAAGCGCAAAAAGTAAACTCACTCACACTGAAAATGCAGGCACACCAGAAAAACGGTCACTCACGTCAGCGACTGACTTACAACTCAAATTGTATTTTCGTCATCTTTCCTTTTTCTTTACCCGTATCAAATTTGTCATGTCTCACTCCGTTCTCTTTGTACAAAACAAACAGCAATGTCTGTCGCACATTACCTTTGCTTCTCCTACAATATGAATATCCAACTCGCCCAAGCATCCATTCTAAGATGTTACCTTAATTAGGCTATGTTAACACTGACAACTCATTGTTTGTCTTGTATTAACAATGCCCTAATGCGATGCTATCGACTGCTGTATACTCACATTGAGAGGATACAATGAGACAACATAGCAGCCTATTGCAATATATTAATTTTGCAAGCAATCTTTTAAAATGATGGCCAAACAATAAAACTAAAAATGATCGCAAGCAATAATTTACCATTCTTTTTTTCGGTTTAGTAAAGTCACTCCAACCATCTGGGCCCACCGAAGGCGGTCTCTTCTTCCTATGCGTTTCTACAAAATGCATGGAACGATGGCAGGCCTCTTCTGCTCATATTTATTACATCAAGTCCATGCAAGAGGTGTTGGAAAGGTCCTGCAGCTTATTGAGATGATTTTGCATTCGATTTGTGACTTTTAACCGAAGCACGTTAATCCTTTCATATCTTCACGAAAGGAGTGTGCCATCTAGTCACATCTGTGCAGTAAGATTAGAAGTGACACTTACTATTACGAAACTGAATTTCGCTTTCTGTTTAATGTATGCTCAATGGGCACCTGTCTCATCGGGGAACTCGTGCCACAAATGAAGCAGGCTTGTGTCGCAGGGAAGCTCGCGACGTACCTCCATCTGCCACTCGGGCATGAAGTCCGCCGAGTGACGCACCCTCTCAAAGATGGCCTGCATCTGCGGGCTGATCAGGGTGTTGTCTGTTGGGAGGGAATCACAAATCACAGATCTGACAAAGATAAAATCCAAAACAAGGTCCAAGCCAACAAAACAAAACATATGTTGCGAACGTCCATACATTGAGAGGTGGACCTGCTGTAGACATTTAGCGACACTGGTCTCGGTGCAGCAAAGAGGCAGTATAGCAGTTATAATGGTGTGGCAACACTCATTATCCTGGGGTCTTTAACGTGCAAGCAAGAGTGCTTGGAGAGGAACCGTCTGAAAGCAGCCCATAGACCAAAACACAGCTTCTTTAGGGATTAGAGGGATTCGGATTTGGATTAGAGATTAGGGCTTAGAGACTTAGCCAAAAAAGCTGCGCCTCTTGTCACGGTAAGTCACCCGCCACAC
>JAZHYW010049434.1:0-37909 GCA_037355805.1 Ixodes ricinus | reverse complement strand
TCTTTATCTTTGATTTGTTCATACAACTGTACGTAGCATGATTACAGGATTTAAAGTGCCACCATTCCGTCAACATGTTTGAATGTTTCAATAGAACTAGAAACTGAGCAAACAATCGTTTCTATGTCGCTCAATTCACACTTGGATTATTCGAGTTCAATACGTCTCGAAAGGAAATCTTTTTCATGCGGTTGATTTTGCTTTCCCGACAATTTGTATAGGAGAATTTTATGAAAAAACTTGTGTCTTTACGGTATGTTGCACAAAACAACGCTCGCTTTAAAGGACAAGATATTGGTGCCAAATACGTTAAAACGTCATGAGAGTAGACCTATGTTTCCCGGACCTTGCCGCCAGGGTACTTGCGGTGGCGTCCCGGACAGTCGAGGGCCGCGTGTTTGAAGCACTGCTGTTCACCGTGGCCAGCATTAGAAGACAAAATAGGCTCGAACAATAGCTCTCTTTTTAAATTCTGTCAACAAAAATCGGTCGCGCCGCCATGTGCAAATTTCCGCTCACTCTTCAGTGTATACTCCGTTTCGCCTTATAATGGAGTGCAGCGGAATGCAACAAGCCATCCCAGCCAATCCAGTGTTGTGAAGTCATCACACGACTGCTCGCCTCGGGGGTCGCTGCGCCTTTGCTGAAAGTCACATGACACACACAAAATTTGATCTGTTTAGATGGCTCGCAGAGTCCTCTACTGCTCATCGCAAGGTAAAACTGCGTGTAGCTGGCGACAGCGAATGAAGACTAAGGTTGACAAGAACGTTTACAGGCCACGTGGGCGCGAAAAGTGTAAAAGTTATGCCAAATAAAAGAAGGAAAAATACAGAAAGATCTATAAGTGGATTATTCGGGAATGCATTAGCATGACCATTGGAAACGCTACAAGCGTCCCCTTTGGGAAACGCTAATGCCCACCCCTTTACATTTTCTTTTGGTTTTCTCTTTTGCTCCCTCTATTTTTTGCTGCCTTTTTTGGCCTCGTTACGGGGTCAGTGTTGGCGTTTCCCAACGGTCATGCTAATGAATTCCCCAAGAATCTACGAATGGATCTTTCTGTAATTGTTTTCGTCCCCTTTTTTGTACTCTGCCTGTTAGAGTACGTCGACGCCTTCGGATACGGTCATCCATATCACTCGTGGAAAGAACCACATCCATACCACTCGTGGAAGGAACCGCATCCATATCACTTGTTGAGTGAACCGCATTCATCCTTTTAACTACTCACACATATCACAGCCCACACACCGCTACCACGGAAACCAGAGCGAAGAACAACCGGCGACAGCAGAGCGGCAACTGAGCACGCCCGCATTGCATCGCGCCGCGGCGCAACACCTCCTAGATAACTAAGCCGCAGTTCTGAATGTGATGGCATCATCATGGAAGACCAATGCTGGGCACAGATTTGACACGACGATTTCGTCAACGTTCGGCTTTTCTCAAACTTGACTCAAACCCGAGCGCTGACGTAGTTCAGCGTCAGCGCTCGAATCTGTGTTCAGCGTTGGCCTTCTCTGATGACGCCATCTCATTTCGGCTTTGTTATCTAGGAGGTGTTGGGCGGCGACTCCTCCATCTGTTTCCACACCAGCTGTGCGAGTGATTTTTTTGAAAATGAAAGGGCTTGTTTTGGCGAGAACCCGGCAGTGTCTGTCAGTTTGTCAGCGCCGGGGAGAGAGGAGAAATTGACGCGTGCTTACGTCAGCGCTTTAGACCAATGGAGGCGTCGCACGCGACCACTGACAGACGCAAGACACCGCCGGGTTTTCGTCAAAGCGAGCGTTCGAATGCTGACTCATTAAAATAGAAGCTAACAGGAAGACCGACAAACCAAAAAAAAGAAACGACACTCGGCGACACAAAAAAACAAAAAACGGCAGAATTGCGGCTCTGGAAATGGAAATCCGAAACAGGAACCTTGGGCAAAGAAGATGTCTAAGCTGGTAGGCGTCTCACGTCCGCCGAAGAAGCGAACAACAGCGCAGTCTCCTCGCTTTCATTTTTCCCAGTTTGTTTATTTTTTTTTCGCGCTGAAAGAAGAAAGGAAGAAGACTTTTGTCAATTCGTGGCGCTCCTTCTGTTCCCGCCCAACCTATTCAGAGTGTCGCCATAGTAGTTTTCGTTTTCCTGCGCGTTTTCAACATTTGTTTTGTTTTTGTAGCAGCACAAGGTACTGTTTTTATCTATTTGACGTGGACGGACTGGTGCTTTATGGCCGTCACATTGAGCGTGTAGGGAGAAAAGGAAATGGTAGGCGAGGGAAGAGATGGGAATGAAAAAAATGGGGAACGACAGGTGTCGGAAACAAAGCAGTGAGAACGCGGAAATGGGGAAGTAAAATCGAATCGCAGCGTAGGGAGGGTACAAAGAAAAATGCGGAGATTAGGGGGAGAAGTTAACGTGAAGGAGAATAAAGTTAGACAGTATCAAGACATATAAAAAAAGATAGGCAGGGAAGAAATAAGGCGAACAAGACACAATATCTGGTAGTGTGGGAGGCAAAAACTGGGAAGGTCAACTGCGATGGATATGAAGAAAAGGGATAAGTAATGCGACGAAAAATATCATGGGGACTTCTTGTAAACTTTCCAATAACGATACGCGATACTCTGCTGAGGCATTCGCACATGCATCGTATCGTTATCGGGTATTGGTATGAATGGTATCGGAACGGTCGACTCCAACTCCCTGACAGTGAGCTTAAGTAGAGCGTCCCGTTGACTTGAACTGAGAGTTTTAGGGAACCGTTTCTGCACATTCAATACGATATACGATGTGCCCTCCGGTAAGAAACTTCGCACGTGCTACCGCAGAAGACTCGCGCATGCGCAGTTCTTACCGGAGGGTCTATCGTACCGTATCGGATGTGCAAAAACGGTTCCCTAAAATTCCTTATTAACGATGCCCGATAACGATACGAAGCGCGAGCAAATTCACTAGGCGGAGTGTCGGATATTGTTATCGAAGTTGTCGGACCGATCTACTAAAACTTACTAATATAAAATAGGCAAGAGCGTGCCTAAATGAACTGTAAACTGGGATCGTGAAAACAGGAAAGAAAAAGCGTATATTAGAAAAAAAAACAACTAAACATCGACATGTAGAAACCAGCGAATCCAAACACACAAGAGGAAAATGCAAGGGTTTTAAGGACACAATAAATCGTCCGTGAATGTGATACCCTAATGCCGTGAATGAGGGAAAAGAGACCTGAGAGGGAAGACAGCGACTAAGGGACAGTAAAAACCTCCCGTCACGTATCGCCACTGGTCAACGCACGAGTGGAATAATGACGCCGAAATGTGAATCAATCCGGTAAGTCGCCCCCGTGGCTCGCTTGGTTCCTCGCCTTTCTTCCGTGGCGTCAGGGGTTTCGTTTTTGTCTTGTTTTTTCTTCTATTTAAGTTTTTAGGTTTGAAATTCTTTCTCTTTAGACAGCAGTCGTTTCGTTGCCTCTTTGACTTCCCGGTCGCGTACGTTTTCGTCGTCGTGGGGCGGCGGCTGTTCTTTTTGGCTCGACGTAGTATTCTCGTCGATTTGAGTGTGCCATGAATGCTCTTGGGAAAAGGAAGCTCTGTGTGTTGGTCCGGAAAAGATCATTGTCATCCCGGGGACGGTGCTCAGGAAGCAATTACGGTCACGTACGGGAAAGGAGACGATCCTCTTTTCGACGGCGCCGGGAAACGGAATCAGGCGGGACCAAGTGTCTTGGCTTGTTCCAGCAAGCGGTGAGCCGATCTCGCAACTATCTTTCCCAATAACCGTAGAGCTGGCACGTTTTTTTTTTCTTCTTTTTTCTGGTTGTATTTTCTTAAGCTTTTTTTTTTTCTTAGCGCTGAATGCAGTTACAATTATTCTCTTCTTGGACGCCGCCTGGGGCGTATTTGGTATGGCACTAAAGTCAGCTTTGAAAAGCGTTGTAACGATGGTTTCGTGACATGGCTCGTGACATTGTGATAATCGAATGCTGCGAGGGGTATTCAAATAGTTTTATTTTCTCTTTATCGTCACAAAAAGGTCGCAGAGTGTCAGGGTTTCTCTAGAGCTAGGATTGTTTTGTTCTGCTTGTTTTTTTTTTAAATGGAGCCTATTGTACAGTATTGCTGCTGAGGTAGTTCAAAGAATTATCGGCAAGATAGTCTATTCTTTGTGCGCTCCAATTTACTTTTTTTTTAAATTACGAGCGAGAGGGAGAGAGTGAACAGAGGAAGTTGCATTTCACTTCAACCACTTAATATATTTCTTTACGGGGGTTGTTGACACCTGGAATTAAAAACAACTCTACGTTCAAGCAGAATGATATGCATAGACGAAAAAATTGGCATTTATTTTTGCGTTTACACTCGAAACAAAATACATTTCGGCATCCATAACGAATTGTTCTTTGTTGGCTTCTTAAATAAAATAATAGTTTTAAATTTTCATGCCGATTATTTGCAGGCCAACTATCTTATTACACCTCCCGTAATGGGTCCTAAAACAATTAACTGCTCCGCCGCAATCGCCTCCAACGATGTAAAACAGAGCGGAAATATGTCGATTTCTTAATTGGAACCATATGTTTCTTTTCAATAATAAAGAAATTAATTTAACAAAAATTTTAGTCAATTCTTCGACGTATCGCAGTGATAAGCCCTCTACATTACGTCATCCTGGCCGTATAACTGGCAAGCACACAGACTGCACTAGCCCAGCGTTTCACGTATATTTATATATATTTTTTTTTTGCAAACCTGTAAAGTAGGAAAAAGAAAACACCTTGTATTTGAGGTTTCCGCGTACATTATTATTTCAGGGTAACCTTCTATTTCCGTAATATCATTAACGTAGATTGGGCAGTTCCGCATGATCCCCTCTCACCGGATCGATCCCTGACGGGAGGAATTACCCACCGCACCTGCCGGAGAGAGAGTCGACAATATTCCTTCTCGATCTTTTCACCGTCTCGCTCCCCACCCCTAGTGGTTTTCCTCTTCTTCCAACCTAACCTTTCCCGGTCTGCTGTAATATTGGATGGCATGATTGGCGCCTGGGAATAGGGAGTTTTCGTAGATCGTTTTCGCCGTCCCGCAACGCTCCCTGCAACCCGCTACGGTACCCGGAACTCTATAGTCAAGGCAGCCATCGGCGCGCAGGCGCAGTAGTGGCTTCCTCGTTGCGGAGGGCTTAGCGGAGAGAGAAAAGCGGTTTTCGAAAACTCCCGAAGGTCAGTGTCTATGGCCCGCGATACCTACCTGACGGATACACTTTTCATTGCGGGTGATTTTAATTATATTGACATTTTGTGGGCAAAGTTGCCCTCGCGAATGTCCCCCGAGTACATTTAATCTCTTTCTTCGCACAGTAGAAAGTTTATTGGTGTAACTGAATTATTTTCACAAAGTCAAGCTGTGGATAAACTTACACGTAATAATGCAACATTAGACCTGTTTTTCACTTCAAAACCAGAGTGTATTAAATGTGACAGTTATTTAGAGCCGCTAAGCGACCACGTATCTGTTTTTGTGGAAGCTTTCATTGCTACCAAAGGGTGCTTACCTTCATACCAAGATTGCGTTCAATTACCCCCGAGCAAACCAGAAAAAATTACTAGAGGAACTTTCGACCTTTTCACTGAATTACCTTGAATGCTTTGGTACTAGGTCGGTGCATGAGAATTGGTATTTACTTAAGAATACTTTATTAGACTTTGCTAGATAAGCACGTCCTTAGAGCAACTATTCGAACCTCAAAGCAGCAGCCGTGGTTTCATACATTTCTGCACAAGCTTTTAGACAAAAAGAACAAATTTTTTAAGCTAGCCAAACAGTTTAATATAAGCAGTGTTTGGGACACTTACTACAGATGTGCATGAATTTGTAAAAGCGAACCAAAAAGGCACGGTTTCTCGTTCTATAACCCTTACTTGAGTAACCTTCTGAAAACCAACCCTAAGAAATTCGGGTCGTTTGTTACACCTCAGCAACAGACGACGTTGACTTCGTTGGTTGACTCTCACGCGACAGAACTGCTGTGCAGCCGTTTTAATAATTTCTTTAGTTCTGTTTTCAGCAATAAAACTCTCTCATTGCCCAGAACTTTATTTGATTATGATATCTCGAGTGCTATGGGGACAATTGTTATTTCTCCTAAGGGCGTCGCTGCCATTTTATCAAACCTTCCACTAAGTTCAGCACCAGGTCCGGACAAAATCACCGCCAAGCTCTTGCAGCTTTGCAAGGATATAGTATGTGTTGTACTGGCAAAGCTTTTTTAGCAGTCTTTGGAAACCGGCATTATTGCGGTAGATTAGAGAACCGCAAACGCCATCCCCATTTTTAAAGGAGGGTCCAAAGAAAGCGTTGATAACTATCGTCCTATATCGCTGACAAGTGTACCTTGTAAGATTTTAGAACATATTCTTTTTTCTAATATTATGAACCACTTGTGCATAAAGAATTTGTTATTTGGAAACCAGCACGGTTTCCGACGCATGCTGTCGTGCGAAACACAGCTATTTGAGTTTGTTTCAGACATTCATGAAAATTTACACGCACTTACCGAAACGCACGCAATTTTTATCGACTTTCCAAAGGCGTTTGACAAGGTCCCACACAAACGTCTTCTTCTCAAATGACAGTCAGTGGAAGTCGAACCGAGTGTTTTATGTTGGATAAAAGCATTCCTAACCGACCGAACGCAGTACGTCACGACTAACACTAGTTCTTCTGTTTCTGTTCAAAGTTAGGTAAATCCGGTGTGACCCAGGGAACCGTTTGGGACCCCTGTTGTTCCTTGTTTACATAAACGACCTTCCTCATTGTATCAAATTCAATATAAGATTGTACGCTGATGATTGTGTGCTTTACCGAAAAATCACCGATGTATAGAAGAGCGCCCTTTTACAACAAGATCTTGACAGCTTTGTGTTATGGTGCAAGGAGTGGCAGATGGAAGTTAATGTAACGAAGACAAAGTGTATGTCATTTACAACTAAACGTAAAACTTTAAATTCTAGCGACATGCTCCACAACAGTGTAATAAAGAAAGTTACTAGTTATAAATACCTTGGCGTGTTTTTAACAGCTAACTTTAACTGGGAAACTCATTATAACGAGCATAGTTACGAAAGCAAGCAGATCGTTAGCTTACATTAAACGCCATTTGAAGTCAGCTGCGCTAGAAACTAAGCTTATTTCCTTTAACTCTATTGTAAAATCACAGCTTGAATTTGCTTCGTCAGTATGGAACCCCCATCAGTCTTACTTAATAGACCTGCTTGAATCGGCACAAAACAAAGCTTCGCGTTTTATACTCCAAGACTTTAAACGTGAAAGCAGTGCCACAGCAATGAAGGATACACCTAACATTCCCCTTTTGAAGTACCGAAGAGCTCGTACGGGCCTAATAATGTTACATAGACTGTATTATCATTCTCCAGAGTTGACCAAGCAAAACATATTCTAGACCTGCGCATCACATATCACCGCGAACTGATAATTGTGGCAAACTTCATTTATCCACGCCACAAACGAATCTATACAAGTACTCACTATTGCAACTGTCGACCGCTCTGTGGAACAAGCTGCCTGATTGCATTGTTATTCTAGCAAATACGGATGATTTCAAAGATGCGCTTTAAGCGCACGAACTGTGCACCAGTTGTTGAATTGTATTTACGTACGTTTTCATTATTACTTTGTAACCCCCTCCCCCTTAAGTAAAGCCCAGAAATAAGCAATTTAAAGATAGTAAAAAAAAATATTGGGTGGGTTGCTGCCCTGACACTCGAAACAAAAAACAGCAGAAGCGCCACCTCTGTCGATTAAAGGCCTATTCCCACGTACACCACGGCGCCGCCTTGCTGATTCCTGACGACGACCTTGCTGGCCGTCATCGAGCATCATCATCAAGCATTCTTGTCATAAGCGCAAAATGACCTTGCTGATGCAGTCCTGACTTTACGCAAAATTGGTGATACAGCGTCGATGCAGTGCTGTATAACCAATAGTACCGACACAGCGCTGATACAGCGCTGTGTCAGTTACAATGTTGCGTTGAGGTCAGCGTCGCATCACCACTGTCCTTAGTGTTCATTTAGCGCCAGGATGCATGCGTGAACTGGCCTTAATGTTACGTTTATGGAGCTAAAACAATTTACTTAGCAGACGGCATTTGGAAGGCTGCCGCTGCTGGCTTCACACGCTGCGCTCGCGTGTTCGTCCATAGAGAAGACTCTTTGTTGCCATGGTGACGCAGCCTATGGCAGGCGGTGTTTGTTGTGCAGAAGGGGACGGCGGAGCTGCGATATCCGGTGCCTGCCTGGGTCTTTCCGCCATATATTTTTTTTCAATGGGTGGAACGCGAAGCAAGAAGAGTTCGACATTTTAACGTAGATGGCCAATTTTCCCCAGCTCCTAACATATTGAGGAGTGTTACACGAAAAGTATGTATTTTTATCTCGCAATCTGGAAAAAAAATGTTTTTTATGCTGCAACGTGGGGATAAACTACCGATGTTCCAATGCGAGGTCTGCCTCAGACGCAACTCAAATTTGCTTTTGTTTTCACGAAAAGAAAAAAAAGAGAATGACAGCGTTATTCAGCATTATTTTGAGCGTGGTCCAATTATATATAACATGAGAATTGTGGTCCCTAAAAAACGACTCTAGCCATTTTTTATCAAAATGAAAGGGGAGTACTCTGTCAACCATCATAAACGCCTACATGAACCGGTGATCGCTGTCAAGCCCGCGAGAGAAAAAAATATATCAGCCCAAAAAGGCACAGGACTTTCGGACAAATGACGCTTTACTTTCCGGAGCTGCGCTTTGCGTGAGATGGACGCGACAGAGAGCGGGAGATGTTTCTGAAATCTGGGTCACGTGACGTCATCAGGAGGAGGCGTTCTCCATTAATTTTAGGTCGGCCAACAAAAGGGATTCCTGGGGAAGCGGAAGCGGTCCCGGAATTCAGAAGACAGCGCCCCGGCGTTGGCTCTGCTGGGCGAGCGAGGCAAAGAAAGGCGCGGCTCGGGAGAAAAAGGCGCCAGGAGCCACGGAGCATGTGTAATTAGGTATACTTTGAAAGCACCAACGATCTTCCCGGGAACAAAAAAAGACGAATAGGGAAAGACAAAGGACAAGGAAGCGGCTGAGCGCCGTTTTTGTTTTAAAATTGCGAACCCATTTTCGCTTCGCTTACCTCGCCTCCGTATAAGTACATGTTCACTGACTAGAAACGTCCTGAAAAATGAGCCGCTTGCACTTCGGAGCATGTACTTCTTTAAAATTGCTGAATGTTTTTTTTTTTTTTTCTTTTTGTGCATCGTTTAGAGAACGTTGGGAAAAGAAGAGAAGGCGTCGTTAAGAACTGTAGGGAAGCACGTTATCTCTCCGAGGACCGATCATAGCTCGCGCGAACGGTAGTTTATTGGGTACTTTCTCCTCCATTAGTGTTCCCTGCTAGGTTTAACTTTTTGTCCCTTCCGTAAACTTGGACTGATTTAAAACATTGTAAAAATATAGCATTTTCTTTTTCTTTATTTCGTTTTGGCATAGGATAACGCTAATTTCTAAGCTGCAAACCTGTACTGAATTCTTTGTTAAGTTATTCACGAAACTGAATAATGAACTGCGAACAATTTGAACCCGTTCGGGCAGTGGGCTATTTTTGCTTCGTACGCTTTATGATATCAAACAAAAAATATTTAAATTCCAAAATATCAAATTGTATCATATATTTGCATATCAAGCGACTGAAGGCTGAATGAAGTACCTGGTATATTCCCCGCGACCGCCCTTGGAAACATTGCGCCAAGCGTAAGCGCAGGATCAGTACGTATCGTGGGTCATATCTTATTATCTCAATGAGGTTGAACAACGATGCCGTCTTGTTGTCTTTTCGTTTATGAGTCTGCAAATCTCGGAGTTAGTTTCTCCGCATCATCTCTAGACGTCCGGAGGTCATAGCATAAAGGAGGGGGGGGGGGGGGCACGAGCTGCCTCACGCGCTTTTCAGATATTTCAAAGTCGTGTTTACATATATTGCACCGAAGTTACAGTGCGAGCGAAAGATGAGCCAAACTTTTAGCCTGGGTCACACTGCTTATACGTCATATAAAAAACAGTATGCACACAGATTCGAACGCGAGTCACCGCGAGATCCGTTATTTCGAAATCCTCATGGTAATGAGTTCAAGAAGAAAACGTTTGCACGCGGCATTCGAGCCACGGATACTGCGGTGATTCACGTTTGCAGACTGTCCTCTGTATGAGGTATGAGCACTGTGTCCCCGGCTTTAGGGTTATTCGCGTTCACGACCAATACGAGAGTAAGGACAGATCTTGTGGAGATCTGGCTGCCTCCTTCCACGCTGAGCCTCGCGGCTCGACATTCCAGCTACTGGGATTCCGTCGTTGGCCCGGCAGGAGCTCTAGGTCTCCGAGATGCGTCATGCCTCGGGGAGCTTCGATGGCCTCGCGCACCATAAGATCCGGCTGCACCACACCCTAAGCCAACTGACGTCACGCGACTGGCTTGACAGCGGGGCTTCCAAAATGGTCCCAGGACGACCTCGGAACAAAGGGGTCAAGGTGTGAAAAGGGGACGCGGGACAAACGGGGGCTTTCTCGAGCGGCGGACAGGAAGGAACGTGCAGCGGTGGCCGAAGAGAAGGAAGGCGCGGACGCGGGGAATCTGCGGGAGATGGACGTACGCGGGAAAGTGCGAGCGCAACGTCGAGCAGCGGAAACGACGGACGGACCGGACAGCGAACCTGGACGATGACGTCCCTATGACGCGGTGTGGACAACCACCGCTGAGACTAGGAGCAGCTGCAGTGGCAGCGGACCTCCCAAGGCCTCGCTGATGACCGTTTCCCGATCCCGAAACTCCCGAGGCAATACGTAAGCCAATACAACCTTTGCCGAGAGCGAAGTATTGCCGTGTCATGCTCATCCGGGGACACTGTATGAGAGAATCGGAGTTAGAAGGCCGTAATGTCTAAAAAACGCGTGAAAGTACTGGCTCAAGCAGGCAGGTCGACAGGTCCATGCAAGAACCATCGGATACGGCCGTCCAGTGTTGTAGGCGTTACCGAAGAAAAGTAACGAAAAAAATACAGGAGGACACTTAGGACTGCATACGTGTAGGACTGCAAAAGCATTCCTACACGCAGCGCGTTACTACAAGCAGCGCGCTGAAAGCAGAGCGTAAACACGTGAAACAGTAGGGCACAGGGAGAGGGAGCAGAAATTTCCCGCTCCCCCTCCCCCACCCCCGCCGGGCCTCCGGCCACGCCTGACACGTGACCCGAAAAAAGGGAGAGAGGTGCGGCCGCGCGCGCGCACCTCTCCCTTTAATTGACGTGCGGGCCGCAGCGCCAGGAAGAGTGCTTCTCTGTGGGGTGGCGTTCCTTGGAACTATGACGCGTCCCAGCCAATGGGAATTTAATATGATAATGAAATTAAATGCAAAGGTGCAACCGAGCTGGAAAAGAGTGACGAAAATAATCCCTGGAGAAGGGGAACAGAGAGAATAAAGGACGAACAGATATCTCCAAATACAGCTATAGGTGACTGGTGCGCGACCGAAAAGGTCCTCCTGGTCCTGGTATCGAACCAGGAACCTCTTCCATTTCCAGTAAAGCGGTCCCCCTTCTTCCCCTTCGCCAGGGATTATTTTCGGGAATTTATTGCTCATTTCGCTCAGCCGCAATTTAGGTGCCGTTTCACTCAGCCGGAATTTAACTGCTGTTTTTTGCGGTTACAGGAACCGACGGCTGCGCTCCATGGGACAGCTAGTGCTTTCGCGTTAATAAGTTACTCATGACATAAAAGTAAAAGGAACGCGTTACCGACCTACGCTACTTAAAATAAAATGAGCGCGTTACTGTCACCAATAAAAAAAAAACACGCGCGTTACTTTTTCGTCAGCTTTTATTTTTGAATTAAAACGTTTTCCTGTTTTAATGTTACAGGCATGCGTCAGCGCCATATTTCAAGAAGTTACATGTCCATGGGAAAACTTGACATAATTACCCTATCGTTTTTGCGGTTTCTACTGAATACTCGCACAGAAAAACACACAAAGAAAAACTCGAAAAACGCTAGAATTCAGAGAACTTGGCGCCTAAAAGCACAAAAAACAATTGAAGGGTATTTTTTAAGGAAGATGTAACGAGTGACATAACTACGTTACCCGTCACACAAGATAAGGAACGTAAGTACGTTATTCGTTGCTGGCTTGAAAAAACGTAACGATGTACGTTACTACGTTACCGGTGACGCCGTCACTTGGAACGCGTTACCGCCAACACTACGGCCGTCGCAAGAACATCGGGTGGCTCCTGTGACGCTTAAGAAAAGTAAACAGTTAGGCTTTGCATTTTCTTTGTCCTTACCGCCGGGAAAACTACCCCCGGCCGGTGTTTGGCCAGAGTGTGTGATGGCGGACATTTCTAGGGCGCGTTCGACGTCCCTTCACTTCTGTGGTACTTTGTTACCATTCCTAACTTCTGATCGAATCTCACAATGAGAGATTATGCAATAAAAACATGTTTATCGTAAATACAATGATATAGATATTAATTTATAAAAAAGTACCAGTATGCTAAATGTTTAAGAATAAAAAAAAGCTTATATTTCCACGCTGTAATACTTATTATTTTGTCACTATTGTGGTGTCGTTTCAAAACTGTCTTATGGTACGTTTACACCTGAGAAGAAATCCGCTGCCGCGGGAGAGGATTCGTTCCCGGCGGCGACGAGCGGGCTGTGTTTACATCTATTTCCTTCGAGCGGCGGCGGCGCCGCTGCGGCAGCTGTTCTCGTAACATCCCGTCAAATATGTCGAGAAGGCGCGAGAGGTCCCACCTCGGCTGTCTATCCCGGGAGTTGATATTCCCCAGTCTCGCTGTTTTTGGCTCGATAAGTAGGCGTAGTGTTGACGCTGCATCCACGAAGCGCGAAGCTGTTGAATGATTACGTAGACGAAGAAGAGGAGATTGCGATGATTCTTTTCTCGTCTTCCCTGCTTGTGATGGAGGAAGAGAAACAGCGAGCGCCGAAAAAGCAGCATCGCCGTCGGCGATGGTGGGTTCGCTCATGCTTATAAGACCGCTAAATGACGGGACAAGCAAGCTGCCTCCTTCCTCGTCTTCGCTCGTATGCCAGCGATCGCTTCGCCATGCCAGCGGCGCTGGATGTCTTCGATGCCGTCGACGCCATTGCCAACAACAAACAGGAAGAACGCGTACTCGTGACGTAGGCAGCGTCACGCTGCGCAAGAATGTCACTTCCGGTTAGCGAAACGCCTCGTTCGGCGGCAGAAATAGGTCCTGGACCTATACGGCTCGCCACCGCCTTTTCCGCCCAGCATATCGCCCGGCAAAAGCTGGGCGGATTCGCTAGCGGATCCGCAAGTGTAAACGTACCATTAGAAAAGCTGTCACTCGCTTTTTTGTTTCCTTTCTATAAGGCCAAAGCCCTAAAACTTGACCTAAAGAAAATTAACTGCACTCGAGTATGCCTAGTCTAATCCGTAATCAAATTATCCTCTAATCGTAACTACGGGGCCATACTTCATCTCTGGCTAGCTCAGAAGAGATACGCGTCTCAAGACACCTGTTCACGTCCTCATTGAGCCCCGCTAATTGACCAGCTGTGACCTGAATGCCAGCCGGTTCTCTCTCTTTTCGTTTGTTGTTCCTACTTCTGACCACAGGACTAGCGTGGACTGCACAAGTGTTCTTGTCTCGGCAATATTCCTCTATGTTTTGTTTGCGGTTGGCTGGGGGATGGCGACGGATTGCCGGCTTGGCTGGCGCTTTGTAGGTTAGTTGCTGCTTGACTGATTGATCGTTAGTGGCTCGTCGGCGGCTTTAGGTGTACGCCGGATCCCTGCTTCGTCGGGTTGCTTGTTCGACGCTTTCATGCTCAGTTTTTTTTGCTTTTTTTAACACAAAACGTTCTTTGTTTAGGTGTTCGGCACTTCGTGGAGCCTGGATAAAAGCGCAGCGGCGAGTCTCGACACTGGTTGGGTGACAGGTGGGAGAGGAGGAGTAAGATGCTCGACGCTGATTGGTTAACGGGGAGGTCATGTGACCAGAGTAGTAGGCGAGGAGGAGTGAGGTAGGCGAAGAGGACCTCCACCACCTGTGCGCACTGAGGGAGAGGGGCTCGCGAGTATGGAGGGCTCTTGGAGATCGCCAGGTTCATCAGCCCGATCAGCTGTAGTATCGCTTCATTCTAGGAACAACTATCAACTGTACACATGGTACGCGTTAAACTATCTGATGAAGAACGCCGTGAACGAAGGCGTCAGGAAATTCAGAAAATCGCTATAAGGCTTGTGACGCAAGAATGTTTCACGTATCCAACACAAATGCCTAGCAATTTGCCTTGTTCTTTTTTGCTTTTTATTACTTCGTTAATTGCATGCTGCTGGGCTATAAATTGCTGAATTGAAAGCCATTCCGTAACACACTGCGCTTTCTGCAATGAAGACGCCCCTACTGTGCACGCGCGCCTCTCGCCTTCCCTTTAGAGTTCAGGATCTCGCCAAGGATTGCGAAGAGCGCTGCGGGACGAAAAAAAACCGGTAAAACAGAGGTAAAAAAAGGACGTCACTAGATGTTTTCATTATTTTAAAAATTTACTAGAGTTTCTGTTTAATTTATTATCCATTCGACTCGTCAAAAATAATGTACGTGAGTTGTGTGATATGTTCTCACAATAATCATTATGTTACCTTATTGTAATCATTCTGTTGCATCACAATTTGTTTTGCATATATTTTGTTATTGCTTTCAGTATTGTATAATGATGCAGAGTGTTTTGTTGACTACCTGGTCCCAAATGCAAGCATTCATTGTTTCCTAGGCCAGTTCTTTTTCTATATGTATTTTCATGCCAAAGAAAATTATTCTTAGTAATATTATTATTTACGACGACTTTCTCATGCCCATTCGGATCGAAACAAGGCTCGGACGCGGACCGCGGGCTGTATCCTTAGGTTCAGTGAAAACATGCTCGTCTAAACAAAAGCGCAGGGGTGCATCCGCGATAACATAGGGTTACAGAACAGGAGGTTTCAATGCCTTGGTTTCCCCGAACAGCATGTGGCGTCGCGCAAAGTTTCTGCGCGTGTCCGGTGAACACACCCCGAGCTTCTTGGCGGACACAGATCCTCGGGGCTCTCCATTTTAAAATCCCCAATAGGAACGTTCCTTAGAGTGTACGCAAGATCTTTTGCGCGGCTGGTGGGGGAGCTCGTTTCGTCACTTCGTGCAGGGATTGAGCACGCGCCCGCAAGGCTAGCCATTCGCAACGTAGGATCCACGAAAAGTCTTTCGTATTTGGCTGCCGCTCTTACCCCATTTCCCCAACTTAAGTGTCCTCAAACTCAACGGGGAACTCGTTATCCTTTCAAACCTCTTTGCCTTTACCCCCGAAAAAGGGGGGGGAAACTTCTCTGGGGACTTTAATACGACTCCTCTTATTTCCCCCTTTGATCGCGAGGAGAGAGTTAACCCCGTTTCGCCTCAATTTCGTAGCAATAGGGATCATTTCCATCTTTTCCTCGTCCTCCCAAAACGGGAATAAAATCCGACTGTTCGACGAGAGCGGCCGTGAGTCCTCATCCCTTTTTTTGGGTCTCGATCGACGCGGCTGCCTTTGAAGAGAATGGCGGCGGTGCGTCTCCTGGAAGCGCGGCGGGTCTTAAGAAAAGCGCGACGTTTCGATGACGCGAAATGAAACCAACCTGTACAAATAAAAAGCGGCCGCGTTCATGCGAGTCATCGCCATTTTACTCGCACTACTTCCCTCATTTTTCTCTCTCCTTTGTATTTCATATCTTTTTGCGCTAACTTGGAAGTGCAAATGCTTGTTTAACATATTTTTTTCTATCGACCACGAAGGCCAAATACGTCCACAAAGTGAGATCCAGGACACTACCTAAAGTCAAAGGAAAGAAAATACAGTAAGAAAAAAGCAAAAGAAACAGGAACTTTCCAATTTCCAATTTTATTATCGTAAGACGGTATTTAATGAAGTGAATTTCCACCTCTTCTATTTGTACTTGCGCTTCAATAACAAACCTCCGATTAGCTGGCGTTACAGACGCCGTTTTAGAGCTCAGCGTTTAGGCGCCCGTTTCCGGCTTGAGCTTAGTCGGCGTAACAGCGCGGTGCATTATGGGAAATGTCCCATAATGCAACGCACGGGGAGGAGAAAGAGGAGGAGGAGGGAGGAGGAGGAGGAGGGAGGAGGGGGCAATATAAAAGACAAAAGAAAACGGGTTCAGGCTGCCTGTTTGTGTGTTTATTTGTTTTGTTTATCTAACTACGAGAAAATCGAACAGAAGCTACTGGAATTTAATATAACCGTTTGTAACTCATAAAGAATAAATAGCTCAAACGCGAGGTTTCAGTCTAAACTGCATCTACCACCCACAAAAAAAGAACTTAAACAATTTTTAACTGCGGCATGAAAAAAAAAAAAAAAACATCGTTATTTGTTTGTTTGTTTGTTTTTATTTTCGCCTGAGTAGCGAATATATCGAGTCGCATGTCTGAAGAAAGGGGCATATTGAACGCCGAACACATATTGCCCTGACCCGGCCCCCACGCGGCACTAGAGGAAGCGAGCGGATGGTTGACGGGCAGAGGAAAGAGAAGGGAGAAGAGAAGGAAAATGACAGAAGACAAGAGGAGAGGGGCGAAATGCACAGTGAGAAAAGGGGAGAGTAGCGTCTCTCAGACATAGGCAAAGAGCCGCCCTCGCTCCGCTGCCTTTTCTGTTCCTGCAGGGAAAGGCTGCGACTTGCGCAAGTTGGGCCTTGCCGCATAACCCGGAAGCGAGACAGCGAAGCCCAACCGCAGTCGATTGCCCCGGGAGTGCTTGGCTTCCCGTGCATTGTTCCTTCGTTTGGGCGTGTGGATGATTTGGGGACTGCTCGCTCAATTCAGTCCAACGCTTCCATCGGTGCTTTGGCACCAGGAGGAAAGGAGAAAAGTTAGTCAAGTTTTTGCTAGACGTCTGATAATACTTAAAGGTTAGGCTGTCGTGTTTTGAATGTATGTCGCTTATGAATGTATGTCGCATTCAATGTATGTCGTGAATTTGAATGTATGTCGCGTTAGAATATTCGGATTACAAAAAATATATGCAACGCTATATTTTTGTCGCGAGTATGATCTTGCTGATTTCTAAACTTTTTTACTTTTAGGTCGACGTTTCGAAATGGAAACTCTTATCGGAATCGCGTCTAACTTAAACTATGTCCCGCAACGTAAAAGTTACATTCTGTTTTTATTTTTATTTTGCTTTTTTTTCAGGGAAGTTTATTTTGTACTAATTTGCCTTACATAAACACTAGTCGTTGTTTCTTTAAGGCGGCGAATTTGTTTTTATACGAATATATTTCATGAATCGTTCAAGCGGAGGGAGCGACAAGGAAAATGTTCTTACATAAACCTGTATCTAAAAATGCAGGAAAGAAGCTGCGGTTTTATGTATGCATTTCTTAGAGACATCATAAGCACCATTGTATATATGAATATGCTCCTAAACAGCACGGACAGCGTCGGATGTGCCCTGTCGCTTTATTTTTCTTATTCAGTCATAATTCATGATCTGACGATCATAAAAGTGTAAGACGTGTGGCTTAAAGGGCCCCTGACAACCCCAAGTTGGATATTTTATCACCTTTTTAAGCGCTTTAAAAGCCTGTGTCGAAACAGACAGAAAAAGCAATCGCTAACTTCGTTTCAGCTTAGGTCCAGATGCAGCCGATGCTACAAGCATGATCGAGCGTGTGGCCCTGAACAGTGCCTGCACTGCACGAGCTGCGTGCTTGCAGGACGCTGACCCTGAGCTCGCGCTTTAGCATCAGCTGCGTCTGGACCCAAGCTGAAACAAATATATACAATCATTTCTGGCGCGCGAAAGAGCCCGTCAAAGCTTCTGTCCTCCTCCCCGAATTTGAGCTCCTCCTTGATTCTTCTTTTTGGTGAAGTAATCGGCGAAGGCATTTTTGAAAACATTATGAGGTGTCGCGAAGTCCCATGTCTGCAAAAAAATATGATTGTCACTCATAAATTACGTTTTTTCACCACGACTGTAAAGGCACTACACTGCGCTGACCTGGAAAACAATAAATCAGAGACCGCAAGCGTTAATGAGAAAACATTGACCGTCTCCCAGCTTTTTATTCATACTCTCAATATGACGTGATGCCGGAAAGTTCGTCGGAATGGCGGCACGTTTCAGTTGAGGCCGGAATATAAGTCCCAACGATTTGAGTACATTGGATCTTTTTTCTTCCCCGATAGTTCATGTTTACAAAGTGGCGGAAATAGGTCAGTGGATAAAAGACTGGCCACTGCAGCTGTTCTCCTGGTATTGCAGCGAACTACGCATTTTCTGTGCGTCATCTTCTCAAAAACTTGCGTAGCACGGCACTTTTAGATTTGGTAGTACTAGAGCAGAGCTTCAAGCAGCACCTGTGCGACATCGCCCCTCACTTCGCTCACCAAGGTCTGCTACACGTCGGTTTCTTCCTTACCTTCCTTTTAAAACCAGTTTTAGACCGACCACCGCTGCTAAATGAAAAAGGAACCAAGGAAAAGGAAAGTGACACGTCGTCCGCACGCGAAGAAAGGTCTCGCAAAGCAAATTGTTGTGTGTATGTTTATACAGCCGGGAATTAGTCTGCCTTAGTGGGCGTCTGGTGTCTCAGCTGTAGATGAGCAATTAAGCCAGTGCGGTACATCGCTAGCCTAGGGTCTTTAACGTGCGCCACGCAGTAGTGATAGATGAAGGCACAACGGTACGATGCTCATCCAGATCGAAACGGGCAGGGGTCGGGATTTAACCCAGGATTCCTGGGTTCTGCAGCGCGAGCTTTCGCTCCACGTGCTCCAAGCTGGTGTGCGCTAATCCACTCGGCCAGCGATCCCCCCTGAAATGTCTCGCGATATTGGCGACTTGCGCGATCGAAATCGTCGCTGTGATCGGCGTGCCCCGATCGGCCCAAGGCTGACTATGACGTCAGCAAAGGATTTCTCATCGACGGAAATAAGAGGAATGTAAGAACTTTATTTTGGCGGTGTTGGCAGTGTGGCAGTGTTGCTTTGAGGGTGCAATGATTTCAAGCTTCCACCATGCTAATTACAAACACCATCGAATTTGTTGCTCGCAAGGTAATGACGTCACGAGAGGGAACCATAGGAGGGCGCCACTAAAACATCTCGCCGCAAATAGAGAGTATTTATTCACAGGCGGCTACTGCTGTGTGCACGACTACTGAGCGCGTGCTGACGGTGAGCTTCCACAGTTCTTTCGCCACGTACCTTCCGCATCATCAATTTTGTCGGTCTTGGCAGCCTATTATTACGATCTCGTTCTGGGCATGCGCTCTAAACATCGCCCTCAAGTATGGCGTCCAGTGAATATCTCTATACCCTCGCGGTTGGCCGGGTTGTACGTGCACGTGCCAATGAACGATGGGAGGGAAAGAGAGAAAGTTAAACGACACTACGATTTTGCTATAAGGTGTCTAGAACGGGAGGTGTCAGCATCGGCGTGCGAGAGACGGAGCAGCCGATCGAGATCAAGCGTGGGCGCTGCTGTAGACACTTAGATGCGGCTCCGCTTTCGTTCACTGCAATTCGGGTGCTTTCTTGCTCCGCGAGCAACTATCGTATGAGATACCTTAAAATACTTTTGAAAGTTAAACCACGTTGATTTTGGACATGTGGCTAACGTAACACAAGAATCATCTTTCCGATGCTTTTGCCGTCGTCGTCGTCGTCGCGAACGGCAAGGACGGAGGCTTTCTTCTCTTTCTTTCTCACATAAATGTGCCTAGTGGTGCATTCGGGAGCAAGCAGTGTTTTTCACGTTTTGCCATCGCGGTAGTCTGGAAGCACGAGGCATTTCTTTCCACGAACAGCACCACAATAGACCCTTTCCGCAATTTAATGCTATCTGGTTACTCAAATGGCAGCTTAACTTTCACCGTACTAATGGCGGCAATGAACATGTGGTCTGCTTATGGGGCACTCCACTTTCCAGCAACGTAAACGAGAATGTGCTTCACTGTACAGTCTTGTCAACTCTTTCAGTGGAGGAGCAAGATTCCACCAGTCAGAATGCCGCAGGCTATAGCCCTCCCATCGAGGCGCTGGCAAACTCTGCCACTGAGAACTCGGCGGTTGGAAACGACGCTGTACAGTTCTTTTTCAATCTCTTCTCAGTGTCGATGATGAAAAAGATTCCACCAGTCAAAACGAAGCCCCAACCCACAAGATAGCGCTTGATAAAGTTCTATACATCAAGGCGCTTTGAAGCCGAGTCTGCTGCTACTAACAGATTGACTGGGCCCGAGTTAGAAATGAACGCTTACGCTCAGCTCTTGCATCCAATTCCTGCTTCACGTCGCGCTAACGTCTAGAATGTAGTAGACCTCGAATCATCTGCTTAGGAGCATCTTCAACTTCTTCCTTCATCAGTAAACAGAGGCCTCCATTAGTATAGAACGTAGGCCGTTTTTCAGATGATAATAGTGATCGAAGTGGCCTGGCTGAATTCCGGAAGGGCTGAATTCAGCAAAACAAACGAGCCTCCTTCTTGGCGTGGCGACTGCACTAGGCATCTCAGAGTCAATGAGCGCGCCACCTATCGGCGTCATGACATACTGGTCGCCTCCGCACACCTCAAGCTGCGGATGCTGACACCTGCCCCTCTAGACACCGTAGCGATGCTTCCTGTTTGAGGCCATCCAAAAAGGCAAGGAGGGAACCATTTCGCTAACTACGTCATACATTCGGGCGAGCGCTTCAAAGCAAGCTTTTTGGAAATATTTTTTTTCTCTGCAAATATACGCTGTTTGCAAACCTGATTTTGTTAAGGACATACCTAGGAGTATGAATCATTTGCAGTCGTTTGCAATAATTAAGCAAATCATTGATGTTGGGGTCTTAAGGGCCCTTTAAAAATTAAAATATTACTATGCAAACATTTAAAAAAATATGCGCAATAACAATTTGGAAGGCGTGGGTTAAATTGTTTACCGAAAACACCGCAAGAAATGACGTATGATATATGGAGTAAAATTAATTATTTTGCTCTTTCTGTCAATGCTTATCGACGTAAAACTGTTTTGTATTATCATCGTCTTAATCGACGTCGTTCTTGTCGACGCGGCGTAGTCACCGGGCGTGTTCTCCGAATCTCCGTAGACGCAACGTCGCCGAGCGTTTTAGCGTTTTGCGGAAGGTCCGCGCCCAGGGAACGCTTTTTCCCGTCGGCAGACACCACGTTGCTAAACTTGCGTTTATGCTCCAGAGATGACGCGTATTTATAGCGGAGCGCCCGAGGGAGCGACGCACAGTCTGGGCGGGATGATACGCGAGTTCTATGTTTAGAGCAATATGCTGCTCTTGTTCACGGCGTCGCTTCCCGTCTTGCGCCTGAGATTTCAGTTTCTTGTTGTTGTTTTTTGTTTTATGTTGTGTCGCATTTTTGGAGAAACCTTCAGGTCGCGTAAGCCGGTTATAGCTGAGACGCTCTGCTGGCAGTCATTGATAAAACGCTCTTTTCGTATTTTTATCCTTTTTTGTTTGAGTTATGACGGGGCCACCCACATGGAACACATTGTTTATCTGGGCAGTGCGCCTTCCGCACTGACGCCAAGAGCGCGTCGGCGAGAGTACCACGACGCGCCGGTTACGGGTACGTCAGTTTTCTATACTTGAAGATTGTGGGATTCCCCTTGGGGGTACCACTTAGAAACAGAAAAGGTTCTTTGGGTCCGGATAAAGACGTGTTTATTGACTGGAATGCCAACACGCTTCGTTCTTAAATAAGAAAAGTCTGGGCGCTGGCTCATTTGCCAGTATCACCCGGTCGGTTTCCCGCGCTGCCGCATTAGACAGATTCACGGGAAGTCGGAGGCCCACAAAGAAAAACCGAGCTCCGTAGAGCCAGGGCCTCCGCCGACGAGAACCCCTGGCACTCCTTCGGGGCCAGCTTGTGCAGCCTCGGAGAATGGACGCGCCCGGGGAAGCCACTAGCAGTTGCGTCCATTATAACTCTCAAGGGTGTGCCGAAGGCGCGTTCACCAAAATGGGCACGGGAGAACCGGCCCCTTCGGGGAATTCGGCCTCGGTTCCTTGTATCCGGGATGCCGCCGCCATTGGTGACGACGACTCCCACAGCCTGCTCGAAGCTAGACCTAGATAGGGATTAGGAACCGCAAGGTTCCCACAAGATAACATAATATTTATTCCTGAATACAAATACAAATACAAACAAAAAGCCGGTGGCCCGCCTAAGCGCAAAACGCTCGTCTGCGTGACCCAGTACCAATTTTTACAGGTTTAAAAAGTGCACACATAAAGCGTAACTGAGTTACACAGGCATCCTTGTGGACGGGTAACATCACGCTGCTCTGGTGTCGAGTTTTGAAATCGGGTGACAAAGATGCGAATGGTGAACGAGGAATACATCTGATCCAGCCTCTTCGTTTTCTTATTTTTTTCAATTTTACTGATTGGCATTGCCTTCCATAATGACTGTCTCCAAAATAGAGAATGCAACATGTCCCATAAAAATAATTATTAAAATATTTAGCCTACATTTTTTTAGGGGGAGGGGGGGGAGAGCGCGCTGGTATGCGGAGCGCAATTTCGTCTGCTACTTTTGCAGGGGTTGTGGTGACGTCAGAATGACGCCGAGCTCTGATTGGCTCTGATTGAAGGATAGTGGGTAGACCTCAAGTCAGCTTGCTTCGAGGTCTACCCACAATCCTTCCAATCAGGGCCAATCAGAGCTCGGCGTCGTTCTGACGTCACCACAGCCTCAGCAAAAAGGGCAGACGATCTTCCGCTCCGCACAGTGTAAAACATCGAGGAAACAAAATAATCGAATGATAGAGGCGACTCTTTCTTATTTATTGTCCATCAAGACCGGTAGAAAAGACACCGCAGACGGTATCTATAACAAGAGGCACTCCCTTAAAAAGAAATAAAAAACCCATCCGTAACGAATAAACACAACCACACCGCATATTTGAGATTTTGTCGAATGGCCGTCCTGAGACCACGCAGAAGATGCAAAAATCGTATCCTCTACTCTAATCACTTTGTCTGTTTGCTAACACCAACTAAACCCGTTACTCACAGTGATCGCGTGACGCATGTGGTAATCTAGGGGACACGTAGGTGTTCACATGATCCCTGTTGTCACGTGACTGCGCCCTGACGAAGTGCACAAAGGTGTCCCCGGTCACCCCTCCAAAATCCTTCATAACCATAATACAGCGCTTCCTAATTCGAACTGCAATTAGGGAAGAAGACGTCCGACTTCCGGCTACCTCCCAACAAAAGTAGCCTCATTCCGCCGCGCCAGACGGCACTGAGATCCCATGGAGCGCTTCGCGCTCCACTAACAAGCTGCTGTTGCCACATCCTTCCCAGCCATATACTCCGTTTCGCCTCGTGATGAACCGCAGCGGAGGCTGCCAGCCAACGCAGCCAATCCAATGCCACGTGGGTGCAACGTGGTCTTCGAAAGAGGGACGAAGCTACGCGTGTTGGCGCGTACTCACGGGACACGTTCAAACCGCTCGATTGGCTGGGGTCGCTCGCGTACCGTCCGCATTGGTCCATCGAGTGCATTACTTAGAGACGTCCCCTTTCTTTCGACACCGCTAAGCTTCGTTGCGGCTCGGATGAACCCTTCTTCGCCGAAGTTCCTTCTGCTCCGTTTCTCAGCGTGTGGCGCGACAGGCCTGGCCGCATCTTTGTCGCTCTTCGGGAAGGAATTGGGGCATAGGGAAGCGCTTGGGGAAAGGACGCGTTTTTCAGGATACGCGTTTTAGTGTCGCGTGCGTCGCCTCGAGCCCTGCGGGTCGACTAACGAGGTTTTAACGAGAGGAACGCCTCTTCGGGAAGACGTAGGAGCTCGTTCTCCTCCGGGGGATGGAAAAGGGGAAGACGAAGACGTGGGAGGCAACGTAAGGGCGCGAGGAGGTTTGCAGAAAGGGGAAATTGGAGCGAGTGTGTGAAAGGTAACGACGAACGGTTGAAGGGTCGAGTCTTAGGTCACGCTTCTGATGCATCGTACAAAAGGCAGTCTGCCAACACTGTCTGAGGCGTGATTATTCCTTGTTTTACGCTCCCGCCACATTGGTCGTGCGAAGCACACTCTGTAGACATGTTCGAAGCCTACATTTGTGTGACGCAGCCATGCTTAGAACGCGCTTGGGGCGTTCCCGCAGGTAATTTTGTGAAACTGTCTGCAGCGATGATCTACGAGCAGTGCGACGGCGGCTTTAGGGATGTGGTGGTTTTAGAGATTGGTGGAAAATGAGAAAAGAGATTGGTGAGAGTTAGAAATGGGGAGGTAGAAGAAACAATTACCTAAAACAAAGAGTGTGGTGGCGGTAGCGAGTAAAAGGGAGTTTTAGCAAAATCATTTCGATAACTCAGGTATCGCGATACTAATTATGTGTGCGTTTAACTTAATGCCGCAAAATCGATGGTCTGGGAGAACTTGTCGGGCACAAATGTATCCTCCCTCTGTCACCCTCTGCCGGACTCAGTCGACGCTTCCCGGGTGACAAGGCGCCTAAAGGCTAGGATTCCCACATTCAGTTTCCCCGCTAAATTTAGCGGGGAAACCGACGTCACGTCACGTTTTCCGTAATTTAGTTTCTCCTCTAAATTTAACGGGAACATTGACGTGACCTAATGCCACGCGATGCTGGAACGTCTCACGTATGCAACGCAACTGCGCAGCAATTTCCCATACAACCCTTTGTTTGTGCTCGATCGGTTTAGTTGGTGGTGGCAAAGACACAAAGACGACGACCGCCTGGACGATGCACTTTGAGAACTTCTCGATCGGCTTCACATTGGATCGTAGCCTTTCGGTTGGATTCCGACTCGGTGTGAAACAGTCTATGCAGCAACTCCATCATCTGACGTCAAGAAACTGCGGTGGCGCCGCTGTCGGCACTGCGCATGCACAGCGATCTGCACAAAAAGTAAATGAAGAAAGAAAGACTGAGAAAGGAAGAGAGAAGAAGACACGTGGGAGCTACCTGCGGGATCGTGGAGAGAGGTGCGGCGGGGGTGCGTTTGCTCAAAAGTAATTGGATTTTTGTCGCCTCCTAGAATTCCCTTGGTCGTTCCAGAGCGATCGGGTCGTCCGCTCGCTGTTCCCGATGAGGCGGCGCTGATCATGGCGTCTAGGCTTCAGGACGGTGGCTTACGACATGAAGATGCGCGATGTTCCCCGTGGGGAACGAAATATGCCCGTGATTGTTTTTTTCTTTTTCTACTCTTGGGCGGGCGTGCCTAAAAAATTGTTTACATTTATTTTATTGACGTTGCTGCGTCAAGAAAAAAAAATCCGCATTTCCGTCATTTATGGTGGTGATATTCACACTGCGTTTACGATTCGAGAAAGGGTTGCCCGAATTTGTTTGGTTTCGGCTGTTGCATTTTTGTAAAGCAAAGTTAGCTTCAATGCGATGCTTGGATAACTTACAAACTTATTATTCTTTGAGTTTATTGAGAGTGAGTTTAGCGATGTCAATGGTAACGAAATAAAGTTGAAACATATGCACACAAAACAAAAATCGCGTAAAAATTCAAACGTGGGCAAATATTTTTATGGCATTTACTTAAAATATAATAAGTGAGTATTTATCCGAAAGACATCGCAAATGTGCCTTTAGCGCGTAAAGTCAATGCCCTCATTTTTCCGAATGGAGTGTAAAATACTTTTCGCGTGCATGTTTACAACTTTGTGCAATCTCGTTTTTTTTTCATTTAAAGACGGTGTTTTGAAAGTGCCTCTCTCTTCTTTACTGCCGTGTCTCAACTGGTATATTAACATTACACGAAAAAAATATCAATGATTATCCGTTGGAAAATAAAAAAAAAATCGGTCATGACCATGCGAAAGTAGATTTGTTCAGTGTTCAATTACATAGCGCATGACAATAGTAAATGATCATTACAAAATAAGAATAAATAAACAAATAAATAAATTACCATATTCTCGAGGTACCATCGCAAGCTTTACGAAAAATCAGTTATCCGTAGCGACGTCCTAACCATTGGGTCTGGAACGCGTCTGCGACTGGTACGTGTTTGCACGCGTCTTAAAAACTGTTTTTTTGATTTCCGCCTTGTGACGTCACTGAAGTGTCACGCTGTTGCCGGTGGCGATCCTGGCGGTGTCACAGCAGCGTTGGTGGATGTGGCGGATGCCTGTTACGTTGCAGGTTGCTCTCCAGCTTTACAGTCCACGGAAGCTTCGGCAATCGGGAGTTAGGACGCCGTGACGACAGCGACACTCGCGTTCACTCGTACATTTTGGCGGAACTTATGCGGAGAGCAAGTCGTCTGCTTCTTGCGCTGGAGTTGCGGTGACGTCAGAACGACTCCGAGCTCTGATTGGCTTTGAGTGAAAGAATAGTGGGTAGACCTCAAAGCAAGCTGCCTTGAGGTCTACCAACTATCCTTCATTCAGAACCAATCAGAGCTCGGCGTCTGTTCTGACGTCACCGTAACTCCAGCGCATGAAGCAGACGAACTTGCGCTCCGTATAGCATCAACCGCAAAGTGTCGCGACATCTGACAGCTCGACACCCAGACTTCTGTGAGGCTATTTGTTGCCACTTCGGAAACCCTTTTGATGCATGGGCGGGATGGGACGCTAAACGCACCAGTCGGAGCCGCTCTCTAGGCACCGTCGTCACGACCAAAAGACGTGCCGCCACCGATTGTGAGCTGCATCGCAGTTTTAAAAACAATAACAAATATTTCGACGTTCCTTTTTTTTCAAATAGGACATTCGCATATAACGTGTCATAGAAGACAAAATGAATTCTTACTATAATGTTGTAATCCGAGCACATTTGCGATGGGTCATTGAATGGTCTAGAACAGTGAGAGCATGAAAAAACTCGTACGTTTCTTGTGGCTAGAACGTCATTCTGAACCGAGTCGTGTCAACCAGTTCGCAGAGTTCCGTCCTGAGCTTAAGAAATACGCGTTCGAACAATGCGATCCCCAAGCGCCGAGGTTTTCTCCTGCACCGCGTTTAAAGTGAAGTGTCGGAACACACACCTCAACAAGCTCGTTCGCTTCAATGCACTTCCGTTAACACTGCGATGCGAAAGCGAGAAGCGTTATGATGAAACCCCATCGCTTAAAAGAAAGAAAAAAAAGTTATACCGGTTCTGATAAAATTTGTTGGCAACGTCGCTCTCAAACTCGTAAAAAAAAGAAAAAAAAGCCGAAAAACGTTGGCAGTATAAAACGACGCAACTTAAAAGAACACTTTAAAAAACCATGTTGTAGAGATTTTTTGTTTGTTTTGTACGTGGACTTTTGTTTTTGTTCGCGTCTGCGTGTACGTAAAATTTTGTGTAGGTGTGAACGTGAGTGCGTGCTTATGTGCGAGCGCGTTGCTGGCGACGATCTCAATATTGCAGCAACAGTTGTCGCTCGGGAGCCATGCGTCTTGTAGAAAATTGCGCAAGCACTTTTCTCCGCCCATTTCTTTATATTTTTTTTCAGCAAGGATTATTTTGTCGCCGACGCAAAGTCGTATACAACCCTGCTTCTTGTACGACGCTAATAAACGTGCACATACACAGACACACATACGAACGCAGGCGCGTTAAGCGACAGGAGGCCCAGGAAAACAACAGATGCAGAGAAGAACGAAAATTGTTAAAAAATAGAAATCAAGATAGTTGGATGCTTCGTCGCCATTTACGACTCAGTCCCGTTAAGTTATTTTATCACCTTCGCGGCTGTAAACGTAAAGTGGAAAGGAAAGGCCGGACCCGATAGGACCGTCTAATAAAAACGCGGCTTTCTTTCCTTCAAAGACAAAAAAATAAAAACGCTTTTCATTTCTAAGCGGTAGCCATGCAGTGAAGCTGCCATGGGCAGCGACTTTTGATATCCTTCTTTTATTTTCCTTATCTCTTTCTCTTCTTTCTTCTTCTCTCTCGGTCGTTGTTATTTTTGGCCATACTTGTTTGTTTTTTTTTCCTTTTTATTCTAGTGTGTTTGTTTTTGCTGGCGTTTAATGGTGACACTCCCTCGTAAGTTCGATGGCGGCACCACTGCACAGGAGTCGTGGTGTCCTTCCGTTAGCCTGCGTTCGTATGCGTAGTGGTGGCGAAATCCAAAGTCGTAACATAATTCAAGATCTAGACTCGCCACATGCGCCCTCCGTGTGCGTTTTGGTAAGTGGCTTTGTTTCAAAGCGTCGCGTACGCCGATGTTATTTTTTTTCGAGTTTTTGCGAGTGTTGCTTACTTGCAGTCGTAAACAAGGATTACAACTTCGGCCGTTTTATTAACCTCCCTGCGCCGTACCCAGTTTTCCTCTTTCATATATGCATGTCCTTCGGATATAGTTTGGTCCCCGCGCTGCGTCTTTCGAATGCATTTATAGGACCCTGCTATTTTGAACGATTGCCTCTTTGTCGTTTGCTCGTATGTGAGAAGTCCTCCTATATACGCTTCCGCCACTTTTCCTTTACTTGTAGCTTTGTCGTGAGCGTACGCTCTAAGAAATCTGCAGCTCTTACTTTCCCTCAAAGCACTTGGGAAAGCCAATCGCTGCAATGTACGGAGTTAGCTCCGCGAGTGACGAGGTTGAACATATATTTGGGCCTAAAAATACAGACTGCGCTTTGACACCGAGCATGACGTAATGCATGCTTAATATCACGAAGCGAACATGTTTTTTTTAAGCAATTAGCTCTTTCAGGCTACTTTGAGCTATGTATTTCTGGCCGTTTATTTTCCCTCTAAATTTAGCGGGAAAATGGCGTCACATGACTTGACGTCACATGGAGTTATACACTAATTAAGTTTCCCCGTTATATGTAGCGAAATAATTGACGTCATGTGACCTTAACACCAACTCTAGTTTCTTCGACTAAATTTAGTGGGGAAACTGGCGCCACGTGACATGATGTCACGCGAGCTATACACAAATTCAGTTTCCCCACTATTTAGAGCAGGAAATTGACGTCGCACAATTTAAACAAAGTTCAGGTTCCCCACTAAATTTAGCGGAGAAAATGATGTCACATGATTTGGTGTCACGTGAACTGAACGCCAATTCAGTTTCCTCGCTAAATTTAACGGGGGAAATTACGTCATATTGCCGCGTGCATGACCGACAAGTGACGCTTCTCCGTACATCTAGTAGATTCGTGATTATTCAAAAAGATAAGGAAGCCAGAATGACGTTGCCGAGTCAGTCTCGCCCTAGATTACTTCCGAACTTTCTGGGTCGAATGTTCGGGAGACCCAGTGTAGTAGATAAGGAACCGAGTGCTGTATTGCCGGTTCATTCATTCTCGCGCTAGCCAGCTGTTACGCCGACGCACGGTCGCTCGCTGCTGCCGCCGTCGGCGCTCGCTGCTGCTTTCTATGGCGCTTGTTCTTCATTTTGTGTCTGGCATCAAGTTCGCCGATTAAACCTTGATTTTCAGTTTCACGCTGGTCCAGCCTTTTCCATCCGCGACAATATATGCCTCGATGTCACGTGATCCTACACACAAATTCAGTTTACCCGCTAAATTTGACAGGAAAATAAATGACACATGACCGGCCGCGGGCTCTTTCAGTTGTGTCTGCAGGTAATCGCTTAAGTAGACAACATAATTGGTTCTGGCCCGAATTTTTTTCATGAGATTTACGCATATGTTTAGCCATACATTGCACTCGACAGATTCCAGCGACTGACTCTCCCAAGCGTTTTGCAGGAAAGTGGACATAACCTATTTCATAGAGTGTATTATCTGCCAGTGCATGTCTTGTATACAAAGTGCGACACTGTTAGCACGTGCAAGCCACGTTGAACTTTTCTGCCTTTCATTTTTCATTTTAATCGAACACACCGTCATTGAAACCACGTATGTGGTGGAATGTGATTATGGGCAGCAAGCTTGAGTTTTGATATGTCCCTCACTTAATTAAGCGGAATGCAAAAAAGAAAAAGCACCGATACCGTGTTTGTGTCTACCGTGTCGCGCCGCTAGAAGAGAAGTGACTTCCCCCCACAAACATCCCCAGTGAATCCGCGCAAGCTCCGCCCTAGTGTGCATCGGTATCGCCGCGTCGTGCAGCCGTCTCAACAGCAGTGTTGGCGGTAACGCGTTACAAGTAACGGCGTTACCGGTAACGCGTTGCTTTTTGGTAACGTAGTAACGAACTCGTTATTTTTCCAAAGAAGTAACGGGTAACGCACTTACGTTACTTATTTTCAGTAACGTGTAACGAAATTACGTTACGTTACTTCCTAGGACGAAGGGACACTGACACCCCCCAAAGACTTTTTTTCGCTTTTGCCGGGCGTTTCATTATGGTGTCGGAGGACTACCCAATTATTTGCAACAGAGTAGCGTATTTTTTAATAAAGCCAAAAAACGCAACTGCGCGAAACCGAAACCGAAACGGAGGAGTGGAGAGGATAGCGGGAGCGGCGGAAGTCACGTGGCTACACCCGACCGTGCGCTTTTTTTTCTCTTTTTTTCCCTCGGCGTAGCAGACGACATGCGGCGTTAGCGGGCACTGTTTGCGATTCTTTTGCAGTTATGTATGCTCTGCTCGCTGTTCTGTTCTAAGATGAGTTGTTTTGTACATTGAGAGTTGGAGATGAGTAGCGAGTGCCGTAGGTTAATTTTCATGATCGGCATCCGAAAAGAATACACCCAAGATGTTGCGTGAAGAGCTGGCTCACGTCCTGCGTCCGAAACAAAGTGGCATTGTGCGACAGAGTTTCCGAAATATCAACGGGATCGGGACCAATGGCTGGCTGCAATTCCTGTAGAACATTTACGGGCACCTCGGAAAGTGGACGCTACCTCTTTGCATTTTGTGGAAAGTGATTACGTTGAGTTCGCAGGTGTCAAAAAGGAAATCCCATCCCCATTTAATTCAGCGACGTTTCGTCCACAACATTTGTTTGTTAATTTTTGTTTGTTTCTTCAGTGATAATTGTAAAAAGAAAGAAATGTAAAGATCAAAAAATGTTTGAAAAAAAAAAAAAAGTGCCATCACCGAGGATCGAACCGCGGTCCTGCCGCGTGTGGAGCGGACGTCGTACCCACTGAGCTACGGGGATCACGTGATAGGGGATCTCTTTCCTTAGTAATACTTCAGCCGGTAAATTGTAAGTTGGAAAGTTTGCTGCCGATTTTCCTCCAGCAAAAGCACTCCCGGGTCGAAGTCGGGAAGCACCACGTATTGGCGACATTCGCACCTAGTAAAGAAATCGTACGCGTGCATATTCAACTCGAAGTAGACGCGTCGTGCTTGAAGTTTGCGCGAGCGATGTCTTCAGCCACGAGAAGGGAGCGACGGCTCGGCGACGTCTTCGTGCAAATCGGCTTGGTGGTCGGGCGTGTCGTACGGGATGAATACCAATTCTTTTGATCAGTCCCAAATTTCTCTTTTAAAGGCAGACAGAATTCGCCGGTACCGCGAACGACAGTTCTGAAGTAGAGGTCCCGCGCCCGTCGTCCGCTGCCATCGCCGTCCCCGCGAGTCCCACGATACGCGAAACGACGCACGCACAGAATGCTTCCGGTTCTCTGTGGAACTTTTTTTTCAATCAACGTATTTGCAGCTTTTAGAAGCCACAAAAAATGGGTTTCATATTTTTTCTATTTTTAATATTGAGTGTGTGCCTTCAGTGACCAACGACTTTCATTAAATTTGGTAGTCGCATCGATAACTTCGAAAACGGCCCGTGACCACGGAAAAGAGAGTGAGCGAGACTCGAACCGGCCAGTTCTTGATCGGCGGTTTTCGGGCGGAAAGAAACCGAATTTCGAGTCGCAAATTGTGTTTTGGGTAGTTGGGCTCTCATATGTCATGTACAACTAAAAACCTCGGCGAGCATAAACACCCTGTCAGTGTCCCTTTAAACAAATTAAATCTTAATTTTTTTGTGTGTGTGTTTTTAAGTGCCCAGTCATAAATTTCTTAGTCAAAAAATGCCGCTGTCCTCCACATCGAGCGCATCCGTTGAACGCCTATTTAGCGTAGGCGCGGACGTGTTTACCAAGAAGCGAGGTAGAATGTCAGATGCCAACTTCGAAATTCAGCTGTTGCTGAAGTACAACAGCGGAGTCTGCTTCGAGTAACGGAGTAACTTGTTCACAGCAACTATCTGTACTTCGACATGTTGTGAATAAAATATATTCAAAGTTTCAATCTCGGCTGGTCTTAATTTCTGTAGCTAATGAGAGAGTCGGTTCTTCTGTTAAGTTCCGTGCCAACATGTTATCAAATCAGCGTCATATATACTTCCGCGTTTTTTCTTGTAACTATTCAGGTGAAACCCTAAAAGAGAGGGTAATTAAGTTTCCGCATGGACATATTTTAGCTATGGCGCTTACGCACATATCAAACGCCGAAACAGCAAATGTTTTAGTTCGTGAATAAAAAGTAACGCAACAGTAACGTGCGTTACTTTTTATCAGTAACAGTAACGGTAACGCGTTCCTTTATTTTGAGGTAACGTAGGTCGGTAACGCGTTACTTTTATTCGCAAGTAACGAGTAACGTATTTAGTTACTTTTTTCGGTAACGCCTACAACACTGCTCAAAAGGAACGCGACGTTAGCACGGGCCGACGCCAAGACGGACGCGTCTACCACTTTGCGGCGTCTCACGCCGACTTTCAACGTGTTTGCCGCTTGAGGGCGCGTCTGAGATCCACCAGCGATGACGTCACGAACGGGCCACGCCTTCTAGGTGACATCGCTCGCGCCGTTTGTACAGTTGTGATGCGTTAGTCTCTCTTATGTCGCTTCCCTTCTGTCTCTTTCTTGTAACTCCGAAAGCGGATAATCCTCTAGCGTTTCCTAACCAGCCGAAAACAAAAAAAAAATAACGAGACAAAAAAAAATCGAAGGCAAAGTTTGCTTTGCAAGGAGGTTTCTTTGAAGCTATGTGGACCAAGACAGGTTTTTGCCGAGAAACTTCAAACACACACTGTGCTCAATCACGCAAAAGACAATCGAAACAAAAAGGTTTCAAAAAAAGTGAGAGAGAGAAGGAACCGAGAGAGCGTTGTCGCATCAAAACACCGTACTCTGATTGGATCGATTAGTGGATAAACCTAAAGCTAGCCGCCTTTGTCTCCATTGCTCTCGTCGAACGCGTTCGAATGCGAAAGCCAAACGCCGGACTCCGGCGTTCGGCGTTCTAACGCGTTCGATGAGAGCGATGGAGACAAAGGCGCCTAGCTTTAGGTTTACCCACTAATCGATCCAATCAGAGTACGGTGTTCTGACGTCCCCTCTCCTCTCCTCCTGTCCCTCACTCTCTCGGCGCACAAGCGAGACTTCGACGGCCAGCAGGATATTAGATTAATTTTATGCGCGATGTGCTTTCCCACCAAACTTAAAAGAAAACCAAACTCCCATGAATAACAAAACTCACCTGCCGGACCAGAAGCTCTATAATTATCAAAAACAAAGCAACAAAAATATATTAATTGCTAAAGTGTTACGATACGTACAGCGCAAAAAAAAAAAAAGGACGAGACAAGCAGAAAGTAACGCACCACAGCACAAAAAGTCACTGACATCTTATGAAACGCAGAGTATGGCGAATTTCTAGCGCCTTATTATTACTCCGCAGCCAATGAGATTGCAGCGTTTGCAAATAGGAAAACAAAATGAACCAATCTCGGAGCAAAGCGGTTGACCATAATAGGCCGTGCCCTGCGCTTCTTTAAGTTGACAGCGACCATTGCGCGTAAAGCCGCGGATGCATGGATGCGACCGTATACCGTCTCGAACCGAGATACGAAGCTTGTGATTGGCTGTAGCCGAGTTACTGGTAGCCCGCGATAGCTTGCCTCTCCGTTCGATGCGCTATGCTGTAGCATCCCTGCAAACGCGGCCCGTGTGGTTGGAGCGACCAAATTACTAATGTGCCGGTGGGCGCTTCAGTCGGGGCGAGTCAAACAGGGCATTCGGGCTTTCATTTTAAATTTCAATTAGCACCCGGCCTTCCGGGTTAATCTAGTCTCTTGTAGGGCCGTTATATTTCTACGTGGAAAATACAGCTACACAAATTACGGCGCAGTGTCGCTCGTTTGCGGGGACAGGGTGGCGGTCTCTAGGAGCGTTTAACTCTGTAATCGGAACCAGCTAGCTCGTTCGGTTGCTTAATTAAGAAGCCTGCTGCCGAATCGTGATTTTCAGATCGCTAATGGGGCGCAGTACAGCTTCCTTCGACCTCCTCTTTTTGTAAACCAGGTATTGTAACATTAGACGAATATGTAATTACGTGGCTGGCCTATTCGACCGGCATTTTAACGTATGTGCTAATATTATCACAATACCATTTCGCGTTGTCCTAATTTGTGTAGACCGATAGGTAAAACATGCACGATTCTAAGTTTAGGGCGCTGCTCGGTATAATGAGCAAACATTTCAGAGCTCCAAAAACAGGCACTGGAATTTACTTCCCAAATGAACTGGGTAAGGTCGACTTAGGTGAACTAAGGCGACCTTCCCCAGTTCATTTGAGAAGACAAATTTGCAAAAACCAGTTTGAGCACATATCTGCTAATAATAGTATTTTAAACTGCAGCTCATAACTAAAAATTATATCTCATTTTTATTTGTAATTGTTCGTTTCGAAGCTCAATATATTATTCTCTTTCGACAATATTAAGAAACCATCTGTTCAAATGTAAACGCGAATTAGGATTTACTAGCTTTATATTTTATTTTTATTATTTTCCCATCCAAACCCTGCCATCGAACATTGCCGTTGGTTTCTTTCTACCAGCACTAAAAGTAATGGGTGTGCTCAACTGCAATTATCCATCGAGGACATAAAGTACCCGTCCCACTCTACACAACGACTTCACAAATACACGTTCCGCGTGTAAGCCAACATAACGAGGAACTAGAAAGTGCAAAAACTAAGTGGCGACAACGCATGAAAGACTCTAGTTTAACTTCAAAAGTAACATCTGAAACAAAAGGTATCAAAATGACTAAAAACGTAGCAGTACTCACACTAGGTGATATTACGCGGGAAGCGATGCGACCGAGCACCACCCTTTAAGCAGCAAGGCCATGAAAGCTCGGTTTGTTACGTCATTTACAAGCGGCCAGTGTAGGGCTCTGATCGAAAACGAGTGATTCGTCAACTCTCGGCCGGGACTCGGATTCAATGAGCAGCGCTCAGGTCCGATTCGTGCTGGCCTACAGTGGATGACGTAGAAATCTAGCAATACAGCCTTGCTATCGTAGGTGTACTACACCGGACCCAAATTCTCATGAGAGGTTACAAAGTCGAAAGTGGGAAAACAAGAGGCGTTGCTCTCGGCAATTTGTACGGAGACTCTTCGTGTCATTATGCCTCCTTCAGTTATAAAACAACCCACAGCAAAGAGTTTTTTTTTTTAATAACGCGGTTTAGTCAATCAAGTGGGCTTTAAAATAAATTGAGCAGGTAATTGCTTTCACGAACGCTACTCCCGAGCATCAAGATGGTAGCCCTTTAATTTGGGCGTCGACGACGGCAGGGGATATTTTGTTCGAGCTCGCCACTTCATCTTGTTTAGCTCGGACGTCAGGCGTTGGTCCGCATTAAAGATTCAACGCGATCGTCGAGGGCGACGGCGAGGTCGGCGATGAACGAGCCCGGCGCCCTCCGCGTATAGGCCTAACCAGTGACGCGGTGAAACGGGTTTGTTACGAACTCGAGCGGAAGAGGCAAATTGCTTAACTGTTTCTTGCTGCGGGCAGCCGTTAGATCGTCGACGTGTTGATTGCGATTAGCGAAACCCGTAAGCGCCCATGAGAGTGATGGGGGTTGAAAGGAGGTTGGAACGTTAAATTGAAAGTAGAATGAGATAAAAGGTCGGTGGCTCCTTTCAAAACTCGCTATTGTGCAGGGTGTCCCAAAAGTATTCGGAGGATTTTTTTTTTACTGCAGAAATAAAGTACGCATAGCCTATGTTATTAAAATTAATGCACATCGGCATAGCCGAGCGCTCGTTCTCCGCCCACAAGTAGCATTAGCGGTCCGAATCAGATGCCAAAATTCTAGAAATAGGCGTTATCTTATTCAAAAGTTATAAGCTATTTCCTGAAATTTTAAGGAAGAAATGGCGGCCGACTTAGGTCTCAAATACGTAGAGCTGAATGGCGCCAGTTAAAGCGAATGGGAAAAAACGGACACCATTTTTCCATTGAAATTTTCAGAAAATCACTTTCAAATTTTAAATGAGGTAACGGTCCAAACACATTCGAGCTGGTGCTCAATCATAATTAAAAAACCTCGAGGCGTTTTTAATGTAGTATTTAAAATGGAAGATGACAAAAAAGCTGTTGTGAGTTGACGGTTAGCTGTAAAAATATGGAAAATTGTTCAGGACTCTAGCGTTATATTTGGGTGGAAAATTAGCTTTTGACAATGCGTAATTAATTTTTACGGTAAAAAAGAATGCCTAATGATTTGTTTTGGGGGAGGAGGGAGCAGTTGTACATTTAATATAAGTTCGATATTCTTTTAAACGTGGTACCTAATTGGAAACTCGCATTTTTGGGGCCTCACAGTTCATGACCGATGTGATCGCGGTTCCTAGGACTAAGTACGAAAACGTCGTGTAACATGAGTATGTCGAATATTAATCATTTAACAGTGTGAAACAAGCCGCGAATATGACAAAGGCGTGCTGTCAAAAACAGTTTAAGCAGCGAATTTTAAATAAAATGTGCTGTTATAACTAAAGTTTATTCCCGAAATGATTATAAAACACCCACCACGCCCGGCAGGGTTGAAGGGGCTTATCGATTGTGGTAAGAAAATAGAATAAAACTGTCCAAAAACTACACCAGTCTAAAAGGGGTCTTGTATCCGCCAGGTTGTGTACTGATAAAGAAGTGATTCCATCGAAAATGCCGCTCTCTTCAAAAAACAACCTTCCTTCCTTTACATAGAATAACAAAAACATATCCGCCATGCAAAAAAAAAAAAAGTGAAATTTTCATTGTTTTTTGCTGCACTCTAAAGAAAGAAGGTACGTCCTAAGCCAACATTTTTCACATTTCGGAATACTTCATTTGCGCGAGAATTAGAAAAGACTACGCTAAGCATGCAGTGTCCGCACGTCGTGCCTTGCCCGTTTCTCTCAAGGACCCCCGAGGAGCTTTTCATTGTACCTACTAAGGCGCCAACGGCACCCGGAAGTCCGGGCTGATGCGGCCGATGCATATTTGATGAACGCCATCGCGCGAATACCCGGGCTCTTGCTCCTGTGCATAGAAGAGTAGAACACTTTATCGTTACCTGCTGTATCATGGTCGAGGAACGTCCCTTTATCCCTCAGACTAGAATCTTGCGAATCCTAAATGAAATACGAGTTGTTTCATGTAATTAAAGCAGAGAGAGAGAGAGAAAGACTGCGAGTCTTGATACCGGAATGGGCCCTACTATGCGCGCCTCTGCGTAAACCGGAGAACGACAAAGGCTACGACCCTAGCGAGCCAATCAGAGCTCCAGAATGAGACACGTGACAGCGCACGGCAGGTGTGAACTCCGCTGACGCATTGTCACGTGCTTGTTTCCGACGCCTCACTTTGTGCATGGTGATCGATGCCACTAATTTCCTGAAAGCTACGCTGACACTATGCAGGGTTGTTCACAGTGGCGTGAGGACGTTTTCGTAATGCGTTATGTAAAGTGTTCTTCTGTTTTATTTTTTATTGATATCTGAAGACATCAGACAAACCGCGATGAGTTGTTTCCAAATAATGCGTTATGGAATATCCTGTCGGCAATGTAGACCCGGAAAACAATGTTTATTTTCACTGAGGTAGATGCCACCC
>JAZHYW010049433.1:0-47395 GCA_037355805.1 Ixodes ricinus | reverse complement strand
TTTAGATGACTCACCGAATTGGAGTAAACTACCTGTTCCATGATTTTGCTACATTCACTCGTGAAAGGTGTAGGCCTATTGGGCAGGAGATCGAACTATAGGGGGAGCTTTATCGAGCTTGTTGTCCCCACAGCCCGGTGTTTACTAACACAGCATAACAAAGAAATTGAACCTCGCCATGCACCGTCTGGACACGAGCGCTTCACTCTTACCAGTGCTTTGGTTGCACGAGGAGCGGCCATTCGAATCGTCACCATCGATATCGCTGATCAAAAACAAACAAGAAAATTCGATTTGTTGTCCCCACAGCTGAAGCGTGCCGCCAGAGGCGTGACTGTTCGATCTCCTCCCCAATAATTCTCGACACTATTTTTTTAACCATTTTTATGTATTGGAAGTTGGAACTACATTTCCGTATTTCCAATTTACGAAGTGGCTTTCCTGCAGCTACTTCGTAAATAGTAGTACTAAGTAAGACGCTATGATATCAGCACAAGATCTTAATACGATATTGGGGATTCCGTCCGGTCCGGAAGCTCTCCCTAATTCAATATTTCCTAATGATTTGCGTATGCCGTTGTGAACAAAGGTAAGGTCGTTCATTTTGGTGCTAATTCTATCTATAGTTTCTGGTAGGAATGAGGGTGTGAGTGTCGAGAAAACAGATTCGAAGTATCCATTAAAACAGCTGCCTTAACACACAGAGCACGGACGCCAGTCACATCCTTTCGTTGCGATTTTTCATGTGTCTATAATTCCTTAAGATATTCTTTAAGTTTTTGACCAATTGAAAGAAAGTAATCATATTCTGCGTCTTTTATCTTTATTTTGAGGTCTCTTTCGAGATTTGTTAGGTAGTTTAGGATCCCCGTGTCATTACTTATTCTTATATTGTGCCAAGGCACGCTTATTCTTATTTATTGAGCGCCTGATTTTCGAGTTCATCCAAGGCTTATCTTATTTGCGTTTCGCACTATCTTTGAGGGCCCATAAATGTCGACCAATTATGGTATCTTATTCTTAAATACATTATACAAAGCCTTTACATTGATCGATACACACTGGATACTTCAAACTAAGACAATAAATCATTGAGATCAAAACCCAGACTATTATAATCACCATTAAACATATAAACAATTGTAGGTTGATTTTTATATCTTGGTACACTGGAACATTTCATAGCCGCAACGATTGCCTCGTGGTCGCTGATGCCTAGAACTACAAAAACCGAGAAAAATATTGATAATCTATTGCACAAAAGAATATCTAAAACTTTGGTTTGAATACACGGATACCTGCGGTCGTCAGATTTATTTGTTTCGTTCCAACATGAATGTGGGAATCCCGTCACGGTGTTCAGACCACCCGCAGACCACGTTTTCTTTCTTTATTGATACTGTCAATCTCTTGCGAGATCGTAACAGAGTGGTACATTGAAACACTTTCAAGCAGGATGCACTTGCTGCGACAACAGAAAACAAAAATCTGAATATGTGGTAGCATTTACAACGTCAGGTGGTAGGCTGTTCCAATCGATGATTGTACGAGGAAAGAAGGAGAACTTAAATGTATCGTTTTTATATTTATATGGCTTTATTGTTTTGCTATGTGTATATCTGGTAGACCTGGGGAAAAAAAGTTATATATTTATCTTTCTCTATTCCAAGCTCGTCATTGGCGATAAGGTAGAAAAATTTAAGGCGGTTCATTCTCCTTCTTTCCTGCAGAGTTTCCAGGCCTGCGTCATTACAGAGTTTTGTTGGAGATACATATGAGGAGTACATATTATACACAAAGCGCACTGCGTCTTCCCGTTCAAACGGCCATCTGGTCGTTCAGACTGTCGTCTGCTCGCTCAAACGACAGCGGCCAGTAGACCAAACGTTGGGATAAGAAGTAAGTGCGGGCTTGAAAAGAACTTTAAATTTGAAGGGTGTTTGCTGTAAGTAAGCAGGTAAGGCAAGTACAGCAGGTACAAGGAGATGTTGATCATTGTTACCAGCCATGAACATCACCGACTTCTTATGCCTGATTCACTTGATCAAGCATCGCAGCTACCGTCCACGCTTTTGCAGCCCGAGCGACGTCGCAACGGAAAAAGGGAGCAGAAACTCACGGAAATCAGGCATTCTATAGCGTCCATTCTGCGGTGTTCACGCGGAATGAATCGCCGCAGGTCACATTATTTACGCGTGAAGTTTTGCGGTGCAATGAGTCTCGATAATTTCGCTCAGGCGACTAAAGTGGTAAGACATTGTTAGGAAGACGTAGAATCAACAATCCCAACGCAAAAAGAAAAGCGCTCGGGGATTCGCATTGACGCCGACAACTTCACATTCCAATGGTTTTGTTGATGAAGAACGCGGCGCTTCTGGCCCACACCCCATTGCGCATGCGCGGCGCTGGTGGCGTGTCGCTAGGTGCGCTCCGGTTCACAAACAAGTTGGCCTTCGCCCACACCAGGTGTGGGCACTGCGTCTAGAAAGTTTCCCACACCTGGGCCACACCTCAATGATAGTTGCCTCTTGTCTTGAAAAAGTTTGATTATTGATTGATTGATTGATTGTTTGATAGCACACCTTTCTCTGTAGACGCAAGGTGACGAGAAAGAAAAACCCGAGCGGGAGTCTGAGCACCAGCCTCATCAGCGTGAGCCGCAACTCGAGCAGACGAGTCCGGGGCCGATGCCGAGGCTCGACCGAGTCGGACCCCAGCCCCGACCCGAGCCCCAGCCGGGGTCTGCGCGTCCCGGGTTCGCGGGACAGCCGATAGAAAGAGTGGCCTGGCTGGAAGCCAGGAATCCCACGCTCCCGTTCGCTTCCGCACAGTACGCTTCCCAGCTGGGAGGCGCTCCCATCTCCAAGATGGACTTCGGTACGTGGTCCTGGTTCCCTGGGTCCCCGTATTCGGGCCAGTAAATGGGATAAAGGCTAGTTCGCACCATGGAGTTTGAGTGCGACAGAGTGCGTTGTGCAAACCACATAGAACGATTAAGGCCTTCGAACATTTTCCTAACGTCATCGCAGTCGGATGGCGCCAACTCGGCAACTAGACCCGAGACTGATGATCCTTTGACGCGTTGATTGGACACGAGCCTCAGTCAAACGCTGACGCGGCCCTCGTAGCCAATCCGCGTCTTCGCTCGATCTCATTGTGATGACGTCGACACTCTAGTGCACAGGCTTCGATTATGCTGGGCGTGGTGTTGGTTGTGCTGGCTTGTGCCCGCGTCCGACGAGAGGTGAGCATACTGGCACTCTGGCGTCTTTAGGGTTTGGTAAGACCTTCCGCCTGCTATCCTCTTCGCCACGTGGTAACGACCGCGTGCGCACGTACAACCAATGAGCGCGGGAGGAGCCGGCCATTAAATAGCGAACGTTCCCCGTGTCATATAGGTCTGAATTCGAAGAAATAGACACTCTATACGACATATGCAAACGTGAAAGGGAAACTATAGAACATGTAATTTTAAGATGCACGGGGCTTCGTCCCACCCTCTTGGGAGAGGTGAATACGGATTTGGAGGGGGCACTGGGATTCGCAGACATGGATGGACGAATGGATAGGGAAAGAATTGCGATGACTAAGAGGAGATTGAAAGATTGGTGGAAAAGATCTAGGAAGAAGTAAAAATACAGATAAAAAAAAATTGCAATGCTTTCAGGGGGGGGGGGGAGGCAGTTGTGTTAAAACAAAATTTATACAAAAAAAAAAAGAAGGGATGACGAAATGTTAGGCTAGGTGGCTCAAGCTGCCACCGTTACGCAGTGTATAGCCATTACCATCCATCCATCCATCCATCCGTACGATTTTTCACCAAGGTTATTTGCAAAAATCTCCAAAAATAATACCGTTTTTCATTCCTGGTTTGAAAAAAAAAGTTTTCTTAAGTGTTCTTTGTTTTTTGAATTGGATGATCGATGAAATGTGCGAGTTTCGCTCTTTTCAAATAATATGTCATGGGATAGCCATATTGAATATATAAGTGAAAAGTTATCGCAGGTGGTGGGCTTATTACATCGGAATCGGTATATAATTCCGCATCAGTAAAAATACTATTGTATAAATCATTGTCTTTTTCTCAACTAAATTATTGTCGCCTAGTATGGGGTACAACTACAGCAACAAATCTTTGTAAAATACATATGCTTCAGAAAAGAATAGTACGCATAATTGCTAATGTACCTTTTAATTCGCACACTGAAAGCCTGTTCAGAATGTATAATATAGTATTAATTCACAAAATGTATAATTATAGACTTGCAGTAAAGTTTAGAAATGAATTGCTTACTGCTAATACTTACTTAACCCAAATGTCACATTTTAAGGGCTGTGCAACGATATTCAGTTGGAATGTTTTTCACTTTACACGAGCTTACTGGCACTGGTGGGACTCAAGGATACTCGCACGCAACGCCACTGGCCAAGAAACTCCTTTGTTGCGGTGTAATTTCAAGGACAAAAGCGATCATTTTCATTCAATCTCTCTTTTGCAAAATTTTATGACGTAGCGTGGGGATCGCAGTACCCTCCAGTGACGATATTTGAATGCGGTTCATAGATTGGACCCGAGCATTGCGTGGGCGCTCGATTTGGGCTCGTGATAATTACTAGCTCGAGAAGCATTCGGGTAGTGGCCCGTGTCCAATCGCTTCAACGACGACAATAGCCGAGCCATAACAATGTCTGGAACTCAGCGCGTGTCCTCTGCTTTGCCAACCCCAGCGCGTGGCTATGATCAACATTGGCGGCGTATAATCCATTCCAGGTCACGTGGCCGCTTGTTCTGGCTGCGAGTTGAGGGGGTGAACGCTGCTCGTTTTTCTTTAATTTGTTTCTGGGACTTCTATTGCGTGGGGTGAAAAACGAACGCGTGTTTCATAGGTCATCAACGTCAGGGATTCGTTCTAAGCGGTATTTGCGCAAAGTACAAAAATTGTTGCATCGCCCCTTTAAGAGAACATGCACTCCATTATCGCTTACGAAACCCTGAGCGCTGGAGCGTACCTACCTGTCGATTGAGCATCGGCAAGGAAATGTTATCATTCAGGCTACCTAAACTCCTAAACATTTTTTGTTCCAATAATGTTTTTCCAGAGAATCTATCAATGAATGAAATACGTTCACTAATGTACGATTTTTTGTTATGACTGATTTTATTTTCAACACTCGTTATCAGTGGTTACGTAGTGATGAAATTGTTTGATTTGTGTATGTGATGTGAATGTGTACTTCTTTTCCTTTGATTTTGTTCATATCGTGCATTGAGTGTGCGAGTGTTAGTTTTTATGTTTTTGTAGTTATTTTAAAGAGTCGCCGTCTGTCGAATGTAACGGGGGCCGAGGACTCGTCAAGCCGTTTAAACACGGCTTTTTTTTTCTCGGCCTCCGCCATTTTTTGAAATGCAAAATAAAGTATTATTTTTAAATTATTATAATCGCCCCCTCCCGGCCGGTATACGCTTCGCTCGTCTCCCAGGAAGTGACATAACAGAACGAGAAGACATGTCGAATGGGCTTACTGTACTTCCCGGTTGTCCAGTCCTCGAGAGCCAGCACTCCGGGCCCACCGACCCGGGTTGTCGCCCGTCTTTCAGAGCTCGCAGTGGGAATCTAAACTAAAAAAAAAAGAAAAAAGAAAAGAGATGGTGTACTATTACACAGACTTGTACGTAATCCGTTACAAGTAACGAAATTACTTGTAATCCCTTACATTTATCGGTAATTTAGTAACGGAATAATTACATATTTTCTAGAGTAATTTTAAAGTAATTCCCTTACATTTTTTACGTAACGGATTCCTTGTAATCCGTTACATTTTTTTCAGGACCAGCCCCCCCCCCCCCTTCTAAAGAAAAGGTCGTTTTCATTTTGGTAAAGTTGAGCCCAGTGCCACTGTCATGCGAATTGACCAGCGCAAAGGGAGGCTTGGCACTCTTCAGTTCCCCAAAGCCTTTTTTGCAACACCAAGCCCCTGAATAATTTTTTTAGACCCTATCAACAATGTCAAAAGATCCAAATAAACATTTCTACAAAAGAAAAAAAAGGGGGGGGGGGCGCAAGTAATATCCGCTTTTTTGTGTGTGTGTCTTTGTTTTTCTTTGCGATCGAAGCCGGGGAGAGGAAGACACAAAGTGACTGTATGCCTCTTCGAGAAGCTCGAGACGGTAAGTGCACAGACAAGAATTAACAATGTCCTTCTCGGTTATAGTGACTAGGAGCATTTTCATAATGTCACAACACGAGACAACGCTCCGTCTACCCTAAAATCCACTAAAAGAGATGTGATAATATGTGAAGGTGTTATTGCCACAAGCATCCTCGTTCGTCGATGCACACTTATCATCTTCTCTTAGAAAACAGGATGTATTTTTTTCTGCTTCTTTCACCTTATTTGACCCTGTTCTAAAAGCTACTTACTTTTTTTTGTAGTTTCTAAGGTAGGCCCGCTTTATTTGTGAATTCCAGCCAGGTTATCTGCATCTCAGTTACCCGTTTTGTGAGTCAGCTTTTTGCGAGCACTTCGAAAATGGTAATAGTTTTCCTTTTCTCTTCTTCCTGTTTTTACCGCAGCAGGACGCATCTTACCTCAAGCAGATATTTTTCAAAATAAAACATAATGGTGGCTGACGTAGACTTGATATTCTGGGCTTGAGGAAAGAGTGAAACTCGTGAGTAGGGCCATAGCGCGGCTTACTTAGTTCTCTGCCCTTCGCTGCCCGTGGCATCAGCGGACGTCTATCTGGAGAACAGCGGAGTAAACTGCAGTCGGTCCGTGCTCCGTGCGTTTTTGAACGGCACCAAGAAAGGTACACATGGCAAACGTGCGTTTACATTTCCTTAATTGTTTTAACCAACGTTCTAATTAATTGTTGTTATGAGTGTCCTGTTGTTGTTGTTTTTTCTCGATTACTTATATTTGAATATTGGAAACGTTTTCTTATTCACCAACGTCTCAACCGAGGCTAGACCTGTTCAGAACCAAAGGAAGAAGAATATAGAGCCAAACCTTATTTATGATTTGATTATCACCTTAGTGTTACCAACTCTACTAAAACTCTCGAATATCAGGCAACGGCTGCAACGACGAAGCTTTGTTGTATCTTCGAGGTGAATAGTACTTCCATTGCTTCGCTGAAGAAGCTCAATGCAGAGCATAAAACATTCGTGAGGCACAATATGGCACTCCCATCCAGTGCCTCAGTTCAAAGAGTGTTCAGCGTATCAGTGGACATCTTCAGTAAGAAATAACGCAAAATGTCTGACGAGACTTTCGAGAGCCAGCTGTTGCTCAAAATACTCAAGGTCAATAAATGGAACAGGTGGCAACAATAAGAACTTGAATAACCTTCTTCCCTTTGTTTCTTAATTGAGGAAAATAATGTCGAAAGTAACGCCACGAAAGTAACGAATTACTTTTGGGGGTAACGGTCAATTACTTTTATGGGAGGGTAATTGTAATTGTAATAAATTACAATTTAGCCTTGAGTAATTGTAAATGTAATTCCTTACTATTTTTCAGTAACGTGTACAAGTCTGCTATTACACAAGTTTTGTCCCATATAATACACCCCAAAACTTCAGTTCGACGTGCAGCGCACTAACGTCGATCTAGCGGTACTAATTTTCACGAGGGGCTTGATATAGCCGTGGATAGAACTTATTAAAATAGTTAATGTACGTGTTACTGACTACGAAAAAAATATAATCGTGGTTTTCTTGGCCCTATTGCAAAACCTCAGTTCTCTTTTTGAGATTTTTGATACGTACTTTAGCTATTTAATAAGTTATATCGTACCGTTATCAAGCCCTCTTAAAATTTGGGGCCGCCTGTTCGACTATAGTGCTCTGTACAGTCGAATTAAAGTTTTAGGGTGCATTATATGGGACAAAAAGGGTGTAAGCTGATACCCTTTTTTTACAGTGTGTGTCCATGCCTGTGGATCGTCCTTCCCATGCCAGCGCAGCTTAGGCTAGGTCTCCCGGGTTATCAGAGCCCGGGTCTCCCTGCGGAACCACTCCGGGATCGTCGTGACCCTAGCTGGAATGGCCAAAGCTCGTCTTTCTCTCCGATCCTGGTCAGAACCTCGCTGGTGGACCACTCCGGTGATCGCCATGGGCTAGACCAGCCGGAACGGCTCCATCAGTCTTGCCCGGCCCCAGCCTCGTGCAGCACGCTCTGTCTGGAGCCGGCTCGTGACTCTTCCGCCGACCGCCTGTCACCCTCGTCTCCCAAACTCTCTCTCTCTCTCTCTCCCCCCCCCCCCCCCCCAAGGCCCGGACTTCGGAGAATTTCCGATACATGGGACTTCATGGGCCTCGGGGAGGAGTTCTTCCATGTCGATGGACGGGGGAGACAGATGGACGCTCTGGTCGGTGCCGTGTGAGGTGTAAGGGAGGCGGCCGCTGTTGTGTTTGCCGGAGTGGCCACGCTGCAGCGTCCGAGAGTGGCGTAGGTGGTGGCGGGACACTCGGCGTCGGTCTTTCTTGGTTGCCGGCATCAGCTGGCTCTTTTAGCGAAGCCGGCAGACAATGTCAACCTGTCCGTCGCTCGCTGTCCCACTCACCGCGACGCAGCAGGGGGCCTGCTCTAAACTGGTCCCCCGACACGGACGGACCTGCCCCATTCCGCTTGGAGGTCGCCGCGAGCGTAGAACTGCCCGCTTGAACCCTTCATCAGGCCGAACAAGTGTCAGCCACCCTGAGTACTTGGGAAAACGGACGGGTCCGTGTTTCCTCCTTGCGGACTTCCTATAGTAACGCCGTCATAGGCAGTCTTTCCAAGAAGCCATTCTGCGCAGAAGAATTGTTAAAACAACACACAATGAACAAATACTCTGCCGCAAATTGTGGCAGCGGCCATAGCCTCCACTGCAAAATTGCTTGCCGACGGGTTCGTGTACCGTGCGGCTAACCCGGCGAGTCCGCATTCCGGAGCTCGCTCCTGGGTCGCCAGGAACAGAGGATTTCCTGTGTCCTACCGCAACCTAACGTTAATCATCTTCCCCATCGCGACGGTAGTATCCCTTCAAGTCAGCGATGTGAACCGGGCCAGACTCCTCGTTTGTATCTCGCCGAGTAAGCCTAGAAGTAAGATACGACGCTCGCTTCTTTACGTCGTTCGGGCCCTCTCACCTTGGAGCAAGCGATGCCGCAAAACCACTAGCTGCGTTGCTCAGAGTGTGAGTTTCTCTCAGGGGTCAGAACTAGGTAACGATGGCGTAATCCCCGTCGAACTGTTGCGCAAGCGAAGGGATCCAAAGCCCGTGGCGGGATGGCCATGCCATACCCGCGCTCCGCAACGACCGCGTATACCGTGTGCGAATCGATGTAAGCGTCAGCGTCCCGTCCTGTCCACGTGTAAATGGGCTCTAGGGATTCATCAGCCCTCGGAGGGGGCGGCAGCTCAGCGAGCAAGCCCGCTTGAACCGCTCGCGCCTCAAGGCAAGCTGGACAGCTACAAACCCACCTAAATGTCTACCGCCTCATCCCCAGCCAGGTCGTGACGCGACATAACTTTTTAGAAGTCTTGCTGTCACTGCCACGACCGGCCAAAGTGAAGTCGAAAAAGCATCATATAAATCGCCTTCGTAGCTTTCTAGTAACGACCCCCTGAAGGGAGAGTCGTTCCTCTGCCCTAAGTCGATTGTTGGCATGACGCGAAGCAACAAGTTGTCTTGGTCCAGCAGATACGGATCGTAGTGCTCATTAACTCGCCTGCCAGCGTTCCCGGTGTCAACTGCTATCCCCGCAATTTTTCCTACACCCGCAAACATACTCGTCCGCCAGCGTTCCCGGTGTCAACTGCTGTTCCCGGAATTTTTTCCACACCCGCTGACAATCTCGTCCGCACCCTGGGCCTCGACAAGCGCTTACTTGCTCACCGCTTCACCACAAGCCAAAATCCTAAATCTGTCTTTTCGTCTTAAATCCTAAATCTTAATAAAAACAAATCCTAAATGTGCAACGAGTCCTGGCTGTTTCCTCTCTTACCAGTCGTTATCCTGCATTCCAGCGAACATGCGCTGCCTCTCCTCGGCCTCCGAAGACGACTAATCAACATCTTACCCGAACTCCTCGTAAACCACCCGGTTGCATCATTTCCTCCCAACCGCTATTTTGGGATGCTCGAGAGAGCGCGTCCGCAACCTTGACTTTCGAGTCCTTTCGGTACTCGTCACGAGGAGACACCTGCTGAACTCTGCTGTGAAACAAGTCGCCAAAATTCTAACAGACTTTGTCTTAACAAGCATCGTAAGCGTTAGTGAACAACCCGCTCAACGAATCCGTGGAACTCTCTGTGGACGTACAAAAGCAGAGGCATACCGACCGGCATGGGCGTACCAACCGGGTGGAGGGGGGGGGCAAGGAGGGCGCTTGCCCCCCCTAGTTCTCAGAGTGGGGGGCAAGGCATGTGTTTTGCCTCCCCTGAAAGAGCCACCACTAGGCAGGGCAAACACTGACCGGCGGCGCCTAAGGGATACCAAGGGCAACGCCCCCAGGCCATAAGGTGGGAGGGGGGAGTCTGATTTGCTCCCCCACTGAAAAACAAGTTGATACGCCACTGCCGGCCGGGCCCCACGTTGGGCGCCATTTTTATGAGGGTTCGCTCTATTATAATCGTCGCCATCCGATCGGTCTGCGCTTCGCTCGTCTCCCAAGGAGTGACACAACACAACGAGAAGACAGCGAATGGGCTTACTGTACTTCCCGGTTGCCCGTCCTCGAGAGCCGGCACTCCGGGCCCGCCGACCCTGGTTGTCGCCCGTCGTTCAGAGCTCGCAGTCGGAGTCCGTGTCCAGGCCTGCGGATCGTCCTTCCCACGCCAGCGCTGCGTAGGCTAGCTGTCCCGGGTTATCACAGCCCGAGTCTCGCTGCGGAACCACTCCGGAATCGTCATTGCACAGGCCAGAATGGCCAGGGCTCGCCGTTCCCTCCGGTCCTGGTCGGAACCTCGCTGGTGGACCGCTCCGGGGATCGCCATGGGCCAGACCAGCCAGAACGGCTCCATCATTCCTGCCCGGCCCCAGCCTCGCGCAGCACGCTCTGTCTGGCGCCAGCTCGTGACTCTTCCGCCGACCGCCTGTCACGTGCCCTCCGCCCCGTATTCTTCCAACCTCGTCTCCCACAAATGTGAGCGGTCCTTGAATGCAGTGATCAGTCACAGGCGTAACAAAATGCTGATGAACGAGAAAATGTTTTCATAACACCACTTGTAACCGCGAATTTATATGGGCTCGCTCATGGTGGCCTGGAGAAACGCAAACACATCTCCATCTTGCGTTATCGCCGAGGTCGACTTCTAGCTAGATTGAGCGGGTCACAAGCTCCACCCATCCGCCGGACTCTCTCAGTATGTATCCAGTTACTTTAGTGTCACCGGTGGCCCCGCTCTCCTGGGTAACGAGAAGGGCCGTTTTTTGAACGACGCTCTTTTAGCGCGAACTTTATGTTCTCCATAAAAACCTCAATAGAAACATTTTCTACCGCGGGCTATGTGCGTCCAAAGTTTCATCGGTTTCGTCACTTCCGTCCATCTGGGCTGGGCTTGAAGTGTAATGACCGCGACATAGCGGTCGCGCTACAAACAAAGGCGCCAGGCATTCCAGGAAGCTTTTCGAGTGACTTTGATCTAGTAACGTTGGGCAAACTGGCGTTTGGAAAATGTTTCCAGCCCACTTCCAGCAGTAAGGTCACCCTGGTTGTTGCTGACACAGCTGTCATTTACGGCGATCATTGCAGCGTACCCCGAACCGACGTCCCCGCGGGGTGTTCATCGCACCGTGGCGGTGTCCACAGAGCCCGTGCTGAGCGAGACGACCATCCTGCTCGACGTGAACCCGTACGTCCGGTACCCGCTGGTGGTCCTCAACCTGCTGCTCTGGCTCGTGGGACTGGTGCTCATTCTGGTTGGCGCCTATGCCTACATGGAGACCTGGGACCAGCCTTCCATGGCGGCCTTCGGCTACAACAGCAACATCTACAGGTGGACTTGAAGATGTTGCTGTTCTCAACCGTTCATCCATCTATCAATCGCCTCTTGTGAACGGAGAATCCGTTCAAAGGAGTCACGTGGTGACGCGCCGTCAGGTGGCGTTACCACGAAACGTCAACTCAGTGGCGGAACTCCCGCGGACGAGCGGGAGTTCCGCAACTTCCGCCACCCGGTGTTTGATGCGCCCTCTGGAGTATCTGCTTCAAAACCGTATTCCTTGGAGTGTTTAATGTGAAGCACCGTATGTCTAGACGCTATGCTTCGAAACCTGTGACCAAACCATAGCTGCCTTCCTCCATACCGTAAAACTTCAAACGACGGCAGTGCTGGATCTCGGGGGATCTCAGACCGCCCACGGATTTCGACGGGGGCTCTAAGACCTCTCTGGGAGTATATCCAACCACCGCGTCCTGGTACAGAAGCTGAGAACTGAACCCCTGGATACAAAAATAATTATTTGGGCGTATATTTCTGACGCAGTGCTCGACTGCCGTAGGCGAACGCTGTGTCAGTGTTTCGATGCTTGTTGTAGTCATTAATTTAAAGACAAGCTGCCAGAAGAAATGTGTTCCACTAACCGCCCCCCCCCCACCCGCGAGGTGACTATAGAACACAGATTCCCTGCCATCGGTGGGAGACTTTAGGTCGCTAGGCATGGTAGGCGAATCTTCGGAAAAGAGAAAGGGTATGCGCGTGGAAGCAGCGTCTAGGTAGGGTAGTTTCGCCACTAAAAAAAAAACACGTGATGTCACGTTGTCAGAGGTCAAACAAGCCCAAGTGGCTACCTAAGCTTGGAAAAATCCTCCGTCCGTGAGGTTACTTTTTTTTTAGAGCGCAGCTCTTAGGCGCCCGTTTACGGCTTGAGCGGCGTCGGCGTAACCGCGCGGTGCATGACGGGTGAATTTCCCCGCAAAATTTAGCGGACAAATTTCCCCGCTAGATCTAGTGGAAACGTTTTCCCGCCAAATTTAGCGGAACATTTTCCCCGCTGAATTTAGGGGAAAAAATTCCCCGCTAAGCATAGCGGAAAAATTTCCCCGCTAAACTTAGCGGAAAAATTTCCCCGTTAGATCGATAGTGGGAAAATTTTCCCGCCAAATTTGGCGAAAATTTTTCCCGCTAAATTTAGCGAAAAAAATTCCCCGCTAAACTTAGCGGAAAAAATTCCCCGCTAGATCTGGTGGAAAAATTTTCCCGACAAATTTAGCGGAAAATTTTTCCCGCAAAGTTTAGCGGAAAAAATTCCCCTCAATATCTAGCGGTAAAATTTCCCCGCGAAATTTAGCGGGAAAATTTTTCCGCTCAATTTAGCGAAACATTTTTTGCTCTAAATGGGAGGGCGAGTAGGAGAGGAGGAGAGGCATAGCCCTCTCTGTACCTTCCCTCCTCCTCCTCAAGAGCTGCGCTCTAATTCGGCGTTACAGGGAGTTGTAAACGGCTTAATTACAAAAGCTCAAAGGTCAAGGACAGAACAAAAATTGAACAGGAGAAGCGCTTACTATACTCTGTTTCACCTTATGTTGTACCGCAGCGAAGGCTAGAAGCGCGAGCTCATAGCGTTGGCAGCTGTCCTTAATGCACGAGAGCTTGTGCCGCCGAGATGTGCCCTAGAGCAAGGAGCTCGCGCCTGTAGCCTTTCCTGCGGTACATCATAAGGTGAAATAGAGTATAGCAAGTTAGCAACTGACTGTTTAATGCATGATAAGAGAAAGGCGAAAATGAGAGGAGGTTTACAAAATTAAAATGCCAATTGTATTCGCACGTAAAATGTTTAAAAATTATTTGATAAAAAATTAACAAAATTAAATAGAAAAAAAGAGACGAATAGAAAAATAAAAATAAACAAAAGCAGCCAGATTAAGAAAAAAGGTTGAGGTACCCTATCTCTTTCTCAGACTGTGAAATTGATGGTGTGCTAATGCACGTGTCTCCTTTTTCTAATATAGTTTTTGCCTCAAACATTTCTCTGGCTCTCTTGCTCCGAAAGCGTTTGAGTACTTTCGTACGATTGAATAGAGGAGTACGTTTACGGTCTCTGACATATATGGCCAAGTGTCCTGTCGGTGACGCATGTAGGGAAAGATCATGCTCTCGCAGTCTTACATTTACGCAGCGCCCAGATTGACCGACGTACACTCCACCGTTGCTCTAGCCTTGCCCTACGCGGGTATAAAAAAAGACGCACATGTAGTTATGACAACAACTTAGAAAGTCTTAATTTTTAAGCAGTGAAATAGCTTTCTTGGGAGGACGTTTCAAGGCCGTGTGCAGAAACAGGTCGTGCGTAGAGAGTCGTGTGTAATCTGTGTCGTCGTGTGGCTCGACATTCGCGCCTTCTGCATGCGGTAAAAAGGAAAGAGCTCAGTTTCACTTCATTGAAAACAGAAGGCGCCACTTGTTCTATCTCTGTTTGAAGGGGAGCTCCCGCGTCGATCTCAATATTTTGAACAAAATACACGATACAATACAATACAATACAATACAATTTATTTACTTTTTTCATATTTTACAGTTCAATACCCAAATAAGCAAAGACGGCTTGTGTGTTTTGTTTCCTGTAAGACCGTGATAAGCTGCGCTAACAACTTATTATTTTCGCAAATCATTGTTTTATTAAGAATGGTTTCCAGCTTCATAAATCAGCCTCCATCGTTACAATGCTCATTATTAATGTTGTCCATAGGGTAACTAAAAGTGGAAGGAGTGTAAGCGTGTAACATTCAAAACGAAAATTCGATCGCGGGATGTTTTTAAAAGTTTTCTTGCGAGAGTTTTTACGGATTTGTTTAAGCAGGTTGATTTAATACATCGTATTAAAGAGGCCTGTTCCGCTGCAGGATGCTTTTAACTTGACTGTCCACGTAAGTTCGAGCAGCCAAGAGATGGAACTTCGCGACGACAGCGACACTCGCGTTTGCTCGTTCTTTGTGCCGGGACTTGTAGCACCAACCGCCAGGATCGCGACATCCGACAGCATGACACCCTGGCTTTTCTGACGTCGTTTGTGTCCGCCCCGTGACCACTTTTGACCTGTGGGGAGGATAGGATGCTAAGCAAGCTTGTAGAAGACCCGACCGTTCCAGTCACCATACAAGAAACTTCAATTGAAGAAAGGCTATCAGATTCAAAAGGATTGAGTTCCTCAGAGCCGCCTCCAATAATAATAATAATAATAATAATAATAATAATAATAATAATAATAATAATAATAATAATAATAATAATAACATTCATTCATTCATTCATTCATTCATTCATTCATTCATGCAAGATTAATTCAAGCTGACTCAAGGCTGGTTATTCGAAGCCAACAAGGGCTTGTGGGACTGAACCAATAGGGAGTATTCACTGGCGGCCATATCTGTGTGCTTGGTTGCTGAGCGCGTGCTGACGGCGAGCTTCCACAGTTCTTTTGCAACGTGCATTCCACACCATCAAGATTGTCGGTTTTGGCAGGCTATTAGTGTAAGCTCGTTCTGAGCATGCGCTCTAAACATTGACCTCAAATATGGCGTCCAGGGAATACTCCCTATAGTTTGTTTTGACAGAGCAGTTCTATAAAAAATACACACCCACCCACACACACACACAAAGCACTAGAAGCTTTCGATGGAACCACATAAAATGTGGAAGACAAATTGAAATACAACCCCTTGTTAAAAAAAAAAATCAGAAAAGAAACATATAGAAGGGGCTTCTGTCCATAGAAAAGATATGCAAATGATCACATATAAATGCACAACAGAAGCAAAGCTCATTTATTCAGGATTTGCCTTTACCGAATGACGCAAGCTCATACACTCACGCACCCTCTTTTACAATATATATATATATATATATATATATATATATATATATATATATATATTGATGCGATATGTGTTTATTTATTTATTCAAGGTACAGAGCGCGACACTGTTAGCGCGAACAAGCGATCGCCGGTTTTTCCAGTTTTTCTATTTGAAACCAAGGGATGTCATCCAAGTTATTATTGCTACGGAAAGAGCTAATTTAGTTCTATAATGTAAGTGATAAAATTTTGTGCTCGCTAATATTATTTAGAAATAAAATGCGAAAATGCGCCGATGTCGTGTTCGCGCTAACAGTGTCGCGATGTGTACCTCGCTGCGCCTATTAAGGCATTATAGCAAGGGGGTGCGATAAAAGCGAGAGAGCAAAAGTACAAAAAAGAAAAAAACACATGACATGAACACGCAAAAAAAAAATCCAATAATTACCTGGTTCTTGATAAGAAACACGAGCAACAAGACATTAAAAAATCTCAAAGGTCACTATTTAATATTCTATTGAAGAACAGGGATGTAGTCGCTATGTTTATTGACTCTTCGAGTAGCGAGTTCCGGTCGCTTGTGGAAGGAGAGAAAGAGTTCTTGAACACTTCCGTTTTGCACTGGTACTTTCTCACTTTTTTTTAGTGGTCTCTCCTTCCTGATGTGAATTGAAGAGGCAGCATATAGTTGTTTTTATTTAAACCAAGGTAGTTATGAAAGATGCTATGATAGAATTTCAATCGCATGGAACGCCTTCTGTGGGCTAATGGGAATTCATCGAATTCTGTTTTCAAATCGCTAACACTTAATCTAAAATTGTAGTTGCCTGTTATATACCTGGCTGTTCTGTTTTTAACCTTTTCTAGTTGATTACCAAGGTATGCCTGACTAGGGTCCCAGGAGACACTGCAATACTCTAAAATAGGTCTAATGTATGTTAGGTATAACGTTAACTCGTGTTTCGTGGACACACTACAAAATATATTTTACAAAGTTAAGCATGCGAGTTGCTTTTGCAATTACGTAGTCTACGTGTTTTGTCTAGGTGAGGTCTTCCGAAAGGTATAGACCTTTTTCGCAAGGTCGCCGCCATCTTGAATTGTCGTCACTTCCAGTATGGGCGAAAACATTGTTTTGCTTTTGCCACGCCAATAGAAGGCATTTAGGACAAAAACGTAACCGTCACACATTCTCGTTTTGCCTCTCTATTTTTTTACTATTTGCAGGTTGAAACGTTTTGATATTTTTTCGTCGCCCATACCGGATATGCCTACTTGGCGGTCGGGGGCGAGAGTAAGCGGAAAAGGTCTATACACCAAGGTATTTTACGTTTGTTACGGTTGCTAGAGAATTTCCGCTGATGTTATATGTGAACAGGGCAGGCCTAGGTTTACGCGTGAAACACAAATGATAAAACTTTGCCGTGTTTAGTTTCATACCCCATGTATCACACCACGCAAAGGTACGGGAGATATCATCTTGTAATGCACAGCAATCTACGTAAAACTAATATGCCATAGCGCAATTGGATGTAGGCTAATGAATACGCAAGGGGGTTATGTCTCACTCACTCCCTCCCTCCCTCCCTCTCCTCCCTCCTCTCTCTCCCTCCCTCCCTCTCCATCCCGCTCGCTCGCTCCCTCCCTCCCTCCCTCCCTCCCTCCCTCCCTCACGCACCCACCCACCCACCCACCCACCCACCACCCACCCACCCACCCACTCACTCACTCACTCACTCACTCACTCACTCACTCACTCACTCACTCACTCACTCACGCACGCACGCACGCACGCACGCACGCACGCACGCACGCACGCACGCACGCACGCACGCACGCACGCAGGCCCGCCCGCTCGCCCGCCCGCCCGCCCGCCCGCCCGCGCGCCCGCCCGGCCGTTTGTTCGCCCGCCCGCCACGGTTTATGGCTATCTTAAATTCTTACCTTTGCTGCTTACTTTTTTGGTGATTCCTGTTGCGAGTCCATGTCAGCTCTTTTTGCTTTATTGCTGCCAAAATGTCAACATCCAACCACGGTTCGTCTGGTTTTCTTTTTTTTACTTCTCACCTCTTTTATACATTTGAGTCTTTAAAAATTTAGAACTTCACTAAACCTGTTGCAAAGTTCGAATGTACTTGACGAGCTAACAATATCTTCCCGGCGGTAACACTAGAAAGATCTTGCCGCTTTGGTAACACCGGGAATAATAATGTTTATTCGCATCACAAAGAAGTCCATGATGCTGGAGGCCTGCGGAAAAAGCTGCCAGATCGACAGCATGAAAAAGCCCAATGCCCCCACACTGGCAGTTTCACAGCATAAAGCTAATCGCTCTCCTTGTCCTTGATTCGCAGAGTACCTTGGAGCAAATATAAGCAAGCGCCTGTATTGCTATGGTATACTCTGCAGCTGAATTGGCGCTCGCAATGTTTCTCAGCGTGCTCGTGGTGAATCTGGAGGCGACCGTCGTACTCCTGGGGCTGACGCTGCTCTCGCTGTCCTTCTGTGGCTGCGTGGGAGCGCTGCGCGAGAACACCTGCCTGCTCCTGACCTACTCGTACTTCATCACGGCGCTGCTGCTCCTCAACCTCGCCCTGGGCGTGCTTGTCTTCTTCCTGCCCACGCAGCTGAAGCGCATGCTGCGCAGCACGCTTACGCGCAACCTGGTCGTCCACTACCGGGACAGCGCGGACCTACAGAGGCTTATCGACAGCGTGCAGGTGCGGGGATAGGTGTGGGTAACTTGACAAGCGACGAAGGCTGCGATCCCAGTGGGCCAATCAGTGAGTCGGAGGGAGACATGCTGTATCTCACTTGACTGCGCGCAGCACTGTCGAAACCACTGCCGGGAGAGGAGGAAGCCGCTGTGGTGCGAATTTTGAGTTATCCCAGAAGGAGAGCAAAACGACGTCTGGGACCAGTTGCTGGGACACACAAAAGAGGCTAAGAGGGGAGTTCCTCATTCCCCTCTTCTCCAACCGCTTGGGTTAGGCTCTCGCCCGTGTATTATTGGTAAGTTTAGTCACGTGCATAGCCTCCGTCACTCTGATTAGCTCGAGGGGTCCGTCCCGTTTGCTCTTTGCCAAGTCGGTTCGAAAAAAGAGTATAGCCTGGAAACATTTGCACCTCCCCAGTACTTAATTGTGTCTGTAACCGTCTAACCTATGAATTTAGTGTGTAATTCCAAAGTTACTTTGACCATCTCAGCCAATTTTCTAAATTTTCTTCGATATTGTACTTTTTTAACGTACAATATGCACTTCCTCGGTGCTGTGAACTAAGCACGGGTGATTGCGATTCTGCCAAGGATAACCTTCGCTTCGTGCATGCTCACGATCGATTGTGGTTGATCGTGGCCGGTGGTTGCTGTTGGTCGCTCAAGAGGGACCATTGGCGATTTTCATCGCGAGTTTTCGAACCTACTTTCTTAGACCGCCAGGCGCCGTGGCTCGACAGGGCTGGTGATCGAACCTCTACCTGCCGCCAATGTTTTCTGTTCTAGCCGCTAGGTGCCGCAGATTTTGCTGGGGTCGCCAATAGTCGCTGGCGGGATGAGAACGGCAGTACTTTCAGCCAGCACGGGTTTCTTACCTTCAATCACGCTTCGGCGTTTTCGTGAGCCTCGAACGTGCAAGCGCAACCAAAGCACGACGGAAGGCACGTGCTGGAGGCCGGGCATTCGACACAGACGCCCTGTCGTTCTTATCCTGTGAGTACATCAGAGATGAGGGTTTCGCGAGACGTTCTGCTAGCTCGTGACCGCGCATTTCTGGAGGTAGTCACGTGTCCGTGCCTTAGTAAAAGACGACAAGGGGACGTCGCGCGCGCCGTCGCAGGTGGAGCTCCAGTGCTGCGGCATCTCGCAAAGGACTTCCGGGACTGGAACGACAACATGTACTTCAACTGCTCGCGGTCCAATCCAAGCAGCGAGCGTTGCTCGGTGCCTTACTCCTGCTGCAAGAAGAACTCATCCGAGCAGGTGACACTTGCATTTTTGAAAGTATGAATTTCCTTTTTAATAACCCCCAACCTCGGAGTCCCAAAATATTGCCCAAGCGTCCATCCGTGCATTGGCCGCTAAATTTAGCGGGTAAAATTGACCTCAACACCAAATCATTTCGCTGCTAACAACAAAACAAAAACAATTAGCGGAAAAACTGATGTCAGGTGACCTGAGGTCACGTGACATAGGTCATACAAGGAACAAACGAATTGGTTATAGGTCCCGTGACCTGAGGTCACGTTGCTTTTAACCAATTCGAAAGTGAACATTCGACAGATCTCTGGTTGGTGCAAGATTAATTGAAGGGAGGAGCGGGGTTCAACCAAGCTCTAGTTTGAGAACGGGCCCGACGTTCCGAGGCCTGTCGGCCTCTTCTTCAGGAGTGACTGTGGCGATGGTCGTTGAGAAGTAGTATTTCCTGCCTTTTTCTTCTACGATGGCGCATTTATCTATGGGTTGGTGATATCGCGAAACGAATGTGCCATGAATCTTAAAAGGTCCTTGTCAGTGGTTAGTTTCAACGCTGAGGATGCGGGTGTTCTTGAAGTCAATATGGACGTCCTAGACGTCGCAGTGTTCGGCGACCGCGCTGCGCTCGGGATCGAAATTGCGAACGTTGTTTTGGTGCCGGCAGATGCTCTCCCGAAAGCTCTTGGTGTCGCCGAAGGACGTAACTGAACCATCCGCACAGGAAATCCTGTACACACGACACCTTGTGCTCGCTCTTTAGGGAGCGATCGTTTGGTCGTTGCATGAGCCGTCTAAGTGTCGATACTGGCTTGTGGATCATCTGGACCCCTTCTCCAGCCAGCACTTCGCTTGTTCCTTGTACATGTGGGACACTGATGCGCGTGGTTGGGTGAGACTGCGTATTCGGCTTTGGCTGCCCGTGTCGATGACCTTGATGCCGACAAGGTTTGACCAGAGGAAACTGGGCGACATTCATACATCCTCGTAACCGAAGCGTAACACGGTAAAACTGGCCTGCTTAGTGCACATTCGCTGAAAGTTTCAGCTTTCTATTTGCAGGCTCCGATTTTTCCGGCTCGTTTTACAGCGTCGGATCCGCCTAGGTGCCTCAATGTCTTTCTGTTTAGGGTGATGCCACCCTTTGTAGTACCCGATGCCGACAGCACGCGCTCACGGGGAAAATACAAAGAAATCGACGAAAACAAAATGTCGCCATAGCACAGTCAGCGCCACAGACGCGCACAGGGACACGCTCTTTCACGCGCTTCTGAACAAAAAAGGAAAATAAAAGTGTGGGACAAAATGGCCGGATGACTCCACCCTAAGCAAAGCGCACATGAAGGCACCCTAGATCCGCCTATATGCAACCCTATCACAGCTCTGACTATAGCCTCCAACTTCTTGGCGCGAGGTTCACAAGCGGCCCGGCCGTGCACGAGCAGGTGGTGAGCCTGTACTGCGGCCAGGGCGTGCTGAACCAGACGGACTACGACGCCTGGTTCAAGATCTACACGGGCAACTGCGTGGACGCTGGCCACCGCTTCGTGCGCGAGAACGTGACCTTGATCACGGGCCTGTGCCTGGTGTTCGTCATCCTGCTCGCCTTCGTCCAGATGGTCACGCAGGCGCTGGTGGACGAGATCATCATCATCCGCAGAATCTACGACCGCTTCTACGACCGCGTCTTTGAGCTGCGTGCCGCAGACGTCACCGACTGAGCGCCATGCAAGGTTCCAGCTAGGTTCGCGCGGGGATGCCATGTGGTGAGAAACTGAGGAGAGGATATGAGAGCGCCGAGCTGCGATTGGAAGGATTATTGGGTAGACGCAAACGCTGGCCGTCTTTGTCTCTATTCGCCGTCTCTCTTCAGTCGGCCGGTGCGTTCTCGATGCCGGGCGTTCGAAAGACGCCCTGCCGTCCTCATCTGCTCTGACGTCCTAGCGCGCTCTCTCTTTAGTCCTCTCCCACAGTTTCTATCCGTCCATAGACAATAAATGCAGAGCGCAAGTTCGTCTGCTACTTGCACAGGGGTTGTGGCTACGTCAGAACGCCGAGTTTAGATTGGCTTTGATTGGAGGCGGTGGGTAGACCTCAGTGCTAGCTGCCTTGGGGTCTACCCACTATCGCTTCCAATCGAGCTAATCAGAGCTCGGCGTTCTGATGTCACGGCAACCTCTGCGTAAGCAGCAGACGAACTTAACTCCGTATAAGCGTCAATTTGAGCAACGTTGGTATAGAAACAATAGTTTAAAGTAACTGGATCATGGAAATGTAACGCCAAGCTCCCCGTATGGTTGCCATTTTGGATCATGAAATGAGCAATTTTTCCTTGACCCCTCCGTTCTTGGTGAGCCGATCTAAATTCGCTGGTGACGGGTAGCTTTAAAGAGAGGTTTCTTTATATGCCGACATTTTGCTATTCACACACCAGCCAAAGAAGCGTGCATCTTTGACATCAAGCAGAAAAGGGCAAGTGACTTGCGCTTTTGACGGTGTTTGATTGGTCCCATTTGCTTAGATAGTGTCGCCTACGTCTGGACCTTGGCAGAAACGACGTATAACGCCACAAAAAAATCTTCCAGAAACTAAAAACTACCAATAGATTTTTTTTCCTTTGTCGCAAAATCTCGGGACACTTTGCGGCGACGCAAATGGTGGAGGCTGTTCCGACGTACGCTCGTGCCGATTCAAACGCTTCGTATATCCTAGAAACGGGACGATTCGTCCTCTCTCATCAGCTCAAAAAGTAGAAGAAATACATAGAGCACGAAAGGAGGTAATCGCATGCTTGGTCGTGCTTTCCTTTCGCCTTCTCTGCGTTCTAAAATCACAAAATGTAAGACCAACATCAACTTCGTCTTTGATTCCTAAATAACCACGTGCCGTATACATCAGAACGTCACGCGCTGCACCAAACAGGCGTTGGGGGCGCCTCACAAGGATGCGGCCAGAGCCGTATATTAGAGAGTTTGGACAATAGGCGGAGCAAAGGCCGCCGCCAGCGCCGAATATTCCCCCACGCTTAGAGCGTAAACTAAATTTGTGACACAGCGTCGACCAATCAGGAGACCTCTACTCCATCTCACAAATGTCTGCAGTGAAGACAAAGGCACAGGCGCGTGAGCCTAGCTCAGCGAAACGCTTTGTTTGCACGAGACCTCGTGCATAGGAGGCACTTTCCAAAGCCACGCGCTCGTGCCCACGCCTTTGTCTGCACTGCTAGAACAGCGTCCTGAGACTGGCTGAAAGAAAGCAGTGCAAAGGGTGGGGTGCGCGAGCGTCTTGAGACGCGGAGTCCCGCTCGGCACGGCTCAAATTATACTTCGTTTCACTTTATCTTCGAGCGAAGCCAAAGCTATGAGGCGCGAGACCAGCGCTTTTGCATTTCTCCCCAGCTCGCGCGCTCGAGCAAAGCCTGAACGCACGGAGCTTCCGTGCTCGCGCTTCCAGTTTTGCCTTTGCTCGCACATAAGGTGAAACGAAGTAAAGTCGTGTCACAAATTTAGAGCACACGACCACCGCTAGGGGCTGTTTCGCGGCCTGTGGTTGGCCCCGAGATGCTCGCCTATTCAAACCAATGTATGGCCAAACTCTCTCAATTAACGGCTCTGGATGCGGCCAGAGCCGTTTATTGAGAGAGTTTGGCCATACATTGGTTTGAATAGGCGAGCATCTCGGGGCCAACCACAGGCCGCGAAACAGCCCCTAGCGGTGGTCGCGTGCTCTAACTTTGTGACACGACTATACTTCGTTTCACCTCATGTGCGAGCGAAGGCAAAACTGGAAGCGCGAGCACGGAAGCTCCGTGCGTTCAGGCTTTGCTCGAGCGCGCGAGCTGGGGAGAAATGCAAAAAGCGCTGGTCTCGCGCTTCTAGCTTTGGCTTCGCTCGCAGATAAAGTGAAACGAAGTATAATTTGAGCCGTGCCGAGCGGAACTCCGCGTCTCAAGACGCTCGCGCACCCCACCCTTTGCACTGCTTTCTTTCAGCCAGTCTCAGGACGCTGTTCTAGCAGTGCAGACGAAGGCATGGGCACGAGCGCGTGGCTTAGGAAAGTGCCTCCTATGCACGAGGTCTCGTACAAACAAAAGCGTTTCGCTGAGCTAGGCTCACGCGCCTGTGCCTTTGTCTTCACTGCAGACAATTGTGAGATGGAGTAGAGGTCTCCTGATTGGTCGACGCTGTGTCACAAATTTAGTTTACGCTCTAAGCGTGGGGGAATATTCGGCGCTGGCGGCGGCCTTTGCTCCGCCTATTGTCCAAACTCTCCTAATATACGGCTCTGGATGCGGCTAAAGCCCCTTGATAAAGGCCTTTTTTACAAGTACTGCCAACCATTGTTGTAGAAACGCGCGAGACACGTGCCGCGAGCGCGTGCTCCGCCGCCATTCGCTTCCAAGGGCCGCTCATTTCCATGCTGCGCCGCCATTTGCTTCCAAGGGCCGCTCGAGACATAGGCCTCGTGCGCTCGCGCATTTGACGCTACTTGCGAGACACGTAAACACATCGAGGGGCTTTAGATGCGGCTAGGGTGCCTACATGTCTGTCTGTCTCAGGGTGAAGACATGCATTGTTGCACTGGATGTTCAGCGCGTGACGCTCTCGCGCACTCGGTGCGTGACTTGGGCGCTAAAATGGCGTCTCTGCATTAGCCAAAGCTACGCGCTCGAGCTGATTGACACCGGATTGCGCGTACTTCAAAATGCATAAAAAACGATTGGGCGTAAAAATGACTGAGATTACACAACTCAAGCAAAAGCGCGCGTGTATGAAGGCACTCTAGATGCGGCCGTAAGGGAATTTCAAACGTGCATACCTGAAACTGGGCACGCGACCGTCGTTTCGCAAAATGTTTTGCGTGTAAATTTTTTAGACATCAACTCAGTGGTGGTGAAATATTAAAAAGATAGAAAAACGGCGGCCGCGTATTTTCTATGACCCTTAGGGGGGCCATTTTGTTGGACGTTGTTCGCAGCGCACGCACAGAACGATGCTTCATGACATCCGTTTCTGGCATTTCAGAAGAAGCGAACACCGCGCGTGCACAGCTTTGATCCATAGCTTTGGCTGCATCCATAGCTTTGGCTGCACTGCCTGCGAGGAGTGCACAAGAATGCACGTTCAACATCCATTCCACACAATCAGAATCATTGTTCTTAGAAGACAATAAACGGGAGCTAGTCCTGAGCATGCGCTATAGACAACGTCCAACAATGTGGCGTCCTGTGAATCCCCCTATACCAGCCTGTTCGTCGATTGCTCACTGCTTGGCGAGCTCGTTCCCGGGCAGCTTGCTCAACACAAAAAACTCCGAGAATCGTAAGGCTGGTGATGAGCAGGACAATAGCGATAAGGTCATTTCAACGAAATATATGAACGATGACCACCTGGGACCAATCTCGCAAATCAGTGTGCAGACATCGGGCATCCGGTAAAGTAGGACGTGGAAAATTCAAGGCCGCCGTTTTCGTACCATTTTTAATATTTCTCCACCCTTGTGTTGAACTCCAAAAAACAGACACAACTTTTTTTGTGAAACGACGTTCGCGTGCATATCGTTTCAGGTATGTACGATTATAATTAGAATTTCGCAAGGGGTGCCGTATATGCTGGTCTTTATGGCCGCACCCGGTATTTCTGGAAAGGCCTATTGGTAGCACATGAGACCAAAGTTGTGTTTCCTTGCAGGTTACTTTCCGCTTTTCGTGACCACGGGGTTCTCCCTCCATCATGTTGTCGGTCAACGCCGCTGCCATCGCACATCGAAAGTCTACACAAGCGGAAGTCCGTTTTTATTTTACATCTATCGTATTTACATATTTATATTCGGCCTGAACTAAACACCAAATAAACGATATGCACAAACTCCACGCCGTTCAGCGCGACTTTACAGTTACCGTTATTTTGACAGCGGCGGGCGCGACAAACACCTCCTATACATAAGGCCGTATTGTGCTGGAATGCCTACGTCACCGAGAGAAGGCCGGCACAGTGCATGCACAGATTGGAAGCGGCCGCTGCGTGAACATTCGGCTCAGAGTTACAGCTTTGTTTGTTTAAAAGTGCTGGTGCGCATAGGTTGGCCATTTTAAGTTGTCCTCACTCAAACTCACGATCACCTCTTTTTCTTCAATCGGAACTCACGCCCACTCACGATCACGATTTATTCAAAGCAGGGTCATCACCAGGGGCGGACGCAGGTATTTCTTGAGGGGGGGGAGTCAGGTGTTGGTCAGCGTATTATATGTTTAAGACGCCCCTCCTCCCCCTTCCCTTCCCGTTTCCACGCCCTAAATGTTTACACATGCAGAATTCAAGAGGGGCGTCAGGACATCCCGACACCCTCCCCCCCCCCCCCCCCTCTGAATCTGCCCCATGGTCGTCACCCGGACTCACCCTCACATTTCAAAACAAAACCAAAACTTATTCGCCGTCTTCATCACCGTCGTCACGCTCACAGATCATCACGGTCATCACGATCACAGTCATTACGAATCATCAGACTCACAAATCGTCACGCTCATTACACTCACATGTCATTACCCTCACAGGTCATCACGAATCATCATACTCACAGGTCCTCACACTAACAGGTCCTCATGCTCACAGACCAGTCCTTACACTCACAGGTCCTCACACTCACAGGTCATCACGCCCATCACACCCACAGGTCATGACGGTCCCCACGGCCCTTACTCTCTCAGCTCCTCACGGTCCCCACGGTCCTCACACTGACAGCTCATCATGGTCCTCACACTCCCAGGTCATCATGCTCACAGGTCATCACGCTTACAGGTTGCTTTCTTTGTGTTTTCTTTTGTTTCTCCCAAGACGTTGGTTTGTCTTCGCGTGAGTCATACGGCGGGTTAGGGAGAACTACCCCAAAACAGAACTTTTAAACCGCTTATCTAATTTGAAAGAACTTTTTTATAATTATATTTATGCTCCGCATGTTTCTACCAAATTTCGTTAACCTGGATTAATTACGAAAGTAACTGTAAATGCAAGCTGGCGAAAGTGGGTGTGTTGAACTGTCGCGTGCTGCTGACAAGCGCGGCGGTAAAACACAAACGCGCCTTCCGACAGGTTACACAGACAACGTCGCAGTGATTAGAGCATCGCCTAGCTGTGCATACCTCGCTGATTTGTACGCAAATAAACGATTACTACATCTATCACCCCCTCTCTAGTGCCACCCACACGTACTTTTACGGAAGTTTACGCAGCATAATAAACATATGCATCAAGCAAAAATAAAAAAATAAAATCTTTTCTTTGAGGGAGCTTACAACCCAACCAAGATAATACCAGCGCGCTCACTGCGACTCATCATGGCCATGGTCCTCAGACTCACGTCATCACGCAGACTAATGCAATCACCGGACTCATATTCACCCTACCCTATTGAAAAATCCGGCAAAAACTTCCAGTGACATTCGGTGGAAACGGGTTAATTTCCACTCATTTTCACCAGAAACCAGCGTAGTTTACCAGTTTTTTGGTGGAAATATTACCGGCCGCCACTTTCAGTTACCAGATTCCGGTGTATGTTTTACCGGAGCCACTTTTGGTTAAAATCCGGCAAAAACTTCCCGTGACATTCAGTGGAAACGGGTTAATTTCCACTCATTTTCTCCAGAAACCAGCGTCGTTTACCAGTCTGTGGTGGAAATATTACCGGAAGACACTTTCGCTGAAAGTTTTGCCAGAACCACTTTCGATTACCCGTCGCTGGAATCCTACCGGAAGCCACTCTCGTTTTCCGGACACCGAACTTCACTGGTAGCCGACGAAAGGGGAAGGGCTAAAGACAAGGAAGCCAAGTCGAGCAGGGGGACTGAGTTTGTAATGGTGGCCGCCAATGCAGTGGCATTCCCGTGAGTGCGTGTTTTAGCTCGAGACGACGTTGCAATCCTGCAAGAAGTGCGTGCAGCGAACTGTTTTGACGATCCAAAAAGGTGAGCAGCGATCACCGGCAACTTGCTATTTGCGACAGGCAAAAGTCGGGGCCAGAGCAGGTACGAGACCACTCGGGCGGCATTCTCGTGAGTGCGAGTTTTAGCTCGGGACGACGTTGCAACCCTCAAGAAGTGCGTGCAGCGAACTGTTTGACGATCCAAAAAGGTGGGCGCTTTCACCCGTTTTCATCCGAAACCAGTTTACCTGCAGTCTGTGCGAGATTATTTGCCGGCAAACAGATTTCGCTGAAATTTCATCGGCATCGGGTTTCCAGATTTCGCTGAAATGTCACCGGCAGCCACTTTCGTCTCCCAGACGACCCGGTTTTAATCTTACCCGAAACGGGTGACTCGCTTCCCTGTTTACCGAACTTCACTCAAAGCCGACGCGAGGGGAGGGGGAAGCCGAGGCGAGCCGGGGACTGGGCGTCCTTGGTGCCTCGCACCAAGGACGAGTCCCCACGCACCCTCTCTCCCTCGCATTGGGTCGTGGGGAAAATGCGAGAAGGTCGTTTTGCTGACTTTTTTTTTTTAAGAAAACCGGCTTCTTTGTCCGTCAACAAGCAACGGCCGGCCAGGAACGAACGCTCAGTCTCGGATTCTCGTTTCATGTGTGCGACCCGTATCTTCCAGAGCAGCTGCGTGTGCAGATGAAAAGAAAATATCTTTCAGTGACCTGTTTCTTATGCCTCTTTGTCCGTCCGGCTCCAAAAGCATCCAGCGAGCGAAAAAGACTGTGCCCAAGATTTCTCAACGTCGGCGGATGTTCGTTTCGCGCGTTCGTGGTTTTCGCTAAGCGTGCTACTGACGCCTGGCGCACCCGCGGCGGCGGCATCAGGGACGACATCGTGATCTGTGCCCGGGATTTCTCAACGGCGGCGGATGTTCGTTCCGCGCGTTCGTGGTTTTCGCTAAGCGTGCTACTGACGCCTGGTGCACCCGCGGCGACGACATCAGGGACGACATCGTGATCTGTGCCCGTGAGTTCTCAACGGCGGCGGATGTTCGTTTCGCGCGTTCGTGGTTTTCGCTAAACGTGCTACTGAGAGCATACGTGTGTGTCCGTGTGGTGCACCTGCGCGGTTTTATTACCGTACGTCTAGGAATTTACCCAGCGGCATTGTGAGTACCTTGAAAGATATCTTTTGCGACAAAGAACTCGGTTGTTCCTATTTGGTCTGATTGCTTTTGTCTACAGCTGTGCAAATTGTTTCACTGGTATCGACCCGGTTAAATAGATACATAAAACCTTCAGGTCTATGTGGACTAACCACTTTAATTGTTACCGAATCGTCCAGCATCTGGTAAACATACACCAACCACGGTTCACAGGCTTCCTCCTAAGTGCCTTCCGTTGACTTCCGAAAAAAGAAAGAAAAAACACGGTGAATTCCGGCCAATCTTTAACAGTTTGCCAGAGTCTTTGCTGAACATATCATCCTTTCGTGCGGTAAAACAGAATGTAAGAGAATGGTGCCTCACGCTCGCACAATAATAATTATATAATTACTTAGTGCGTATTCGTTGCCAACATTCCTACATTATTGTTGTTTGTTTGTTTTGTTTCTCCAGTGTTCACTGTGTCACGGTATTTTATTGGCTGCCTGGTCTCACATACAAGCATCTTTGCTTTCGTGGGCCAGCACGCACACATGTATTTTTTCAAAGATAATAAAGATATTATTATCTGGTTATCTTCTGGTAAATTGTGGCTTTACTGGAAGCGAAAAGAGTCCCATAATCCAGTAAAATAGATTTTTACTGGAAACAAACTTCCGGTAGAAATCCGGTGACATTCGGGTAAAAAACCGGTAACATTCCTGTAAAACAACCGGTGACATTCCAGTAGAAATCCGGTGACATTCCAGTAAACTACGGCTTTACTGGAAGTGAAAACAGTCCCATAATCCAGTAAAATAGACTTTTACTGGAAATGACATTCCGGTAAAAAATATTTTTCAATAGGGTAAGACTCACGTCTTGATTCAGGCTCATGCTCATGAGCCTCGAAACTCAAAACCACACTCAAGAGATATCAAAACGCACGCTCATGAGTATTTCACTTAGAGATCAAGCTCACACTCACACTCATGAGTTCTCAGAACTCACGATCCCACTCACGACCAAACTCACGCTCATGAGTTCGCAGGACTCACACTCACACTCACGCTCATGGGTTCTCAGAACTCACGATCAGACTCACGCTCGGGATTTCTCAAGACTCATACTCACACTCATATTCATGAGTCGCCAGAACTCACGATCGCACTCACACTCACAATTTTTCGAGACTCGCTGCCTCACTCACGATCACCTCAAATTTGACGGTGAGCGTGAGTGATCGTGAGCGATCGCACTCATGAGTGAGAATGCCTAGGTATGCCGGTGCGGCATGCAGGCTTGTCAAGTTGTTTGGAAGTGCGCTTCACGGCATTTCACCTATGTATTGTACAGAAGCGGCACCACGTTGTTTTAAAACGTATTTTTTTACTGAACCATTTTAACATTTTGTCTGTCTATCCGTGTATTTCCCGTTATGTATTCGCGACTCCAACTAACTATAGGTAGCGCCACTCATTTTCCAAAATGGCGGTTATAGTGAGGGTTGGATATGCAATCGTGCCGCTGTTGAGCCTGTCTAGTGTGCTGGCTTCACTGAGCGACACAAATTATTTCTGATAATACGAGCAAGCTAGAGTGTAATGAGCGCAGGTCACCTCTTTACCCTCAAAACAAGAGCGGTGATTAGCGCAATATTTACGCAAGGATGAGCGTTTTAATTCAGGAATGAAACCGAAACTAACCTCTATTTTGGATTTAATTTCTCGATATAGGTCTTAATTTAGGATTATTTCATAACTCAAGATGTGTCTCACGTTGTAATTATTTCGGTTAAAGAGTTGTTCGCGGAAACTTTATTTTGTGACATACATGTTCGATCCAGGCTGATATTTGTAGTTGTTGAAAAAATCAGTGCTGATATTTGTGCATTCTCGCTGCCTTTTCTCGCTCAGATAATTGCCATGGGAAATAATGAACTGCTGGCCTTTAATGTTTTTTAGGGTATTTAGATGATTAATTGGTTTAATATTATTCCATGCACAACAATAAGAGAATAATTCCAATTTTTACAACATGTCCACAAGACGTATAAAGTAATAACGCTGCTCTCACTGCAACAATTACATTATATTACAACAAGTGTTTGACTGTTTGTCTATCTTGATAACGATGTCAAAGATTTTCATATCCAAAAAAGAAAACAAAATTACACCTTTCTGGAAACAGTATTATGATTAAATGGCGTATTTTACGTGATCTTGGCGCTAATTGGGGACATACATTGCCGCGATTTGAATTAATAACAATAATGTTAAAATTTAGAAATTTTAATACGTAATCGTTCAATGTCTAATGTGATTTGTTGCTTATGATCTAATCTTAAACGCGCGAACAAATATGAACAATCAAAATTGTGCTAATTATCATCACTGGTGCCAATTGTAGCATTTTCAATTACCAAGTAATAAAATAAAAATAGTCTAAAATCAGTGAAAAAACATTCTAGTTAATGTGAGAAATCCATGTAAAATTGCATTAATTGTGGGTAAAGTATATTTTGCTATCAAAGTGGTGACTTTTGACAATCGGCAAAACGTCCAAGTCGGCGCAAATATCTTTCTAGACCAAATGCCCAAAAGTTAAAAAAAAAGCTTTTTCTTTAATGATTAATTTTTTCATAACATACAGTTACTTTCATTTTTACGCTCCGTCGTTTTGCCAATCTCAGCCTTTCTAGTTCGACGGAACGCCTACATGCTTGCCAAATCTGCTCACTGCAGCACGTTTCCGTTGGCATTGGAAGCTGGTGAAACAGTAGTGAGGTTTAGCATTGCGTATACCAGCGAACGCAAGCGCTGCGTGTTTGCGTTAGCTTTGCGTGTTCCACACCGTGCGTGCGCGGAGCCCAAAATTGCGATGAGACGCACGCACAATGTGGGGCACGCAACTATAACGCAAACGCACAGCGCTTTCGTTTGCTCCTACGCGCAATGCTAAAACTCTCCAAGCTACAATCCCATACTGGCTGGAGCACTGGGACAGTGAAGAGTGTTGTTTGCATTCGGAAATGACATTTCGCGAGCCTTGATCGCGAACAGCTCCGCCGTTCCCGCTGAGCAGGAGAACCGGGGACCCTCACTAGAGCGCTTCCCGTTTCTGCCACGGGAGGGCGAGCGTCGAGCTGGAGACGCGAATAGCGTGGGAAATGAATGTCACATGACGTAAGCACCAGATTCAATTTCCCAGCTTAATTTAGCGAAAAAAAAAATGATGTCCCGTGTCCTATGCACCAATTTAGTCCCCCCTAAATATGGCAAGGAAATTGATGTCACCTGACTTGCTCACGAGACCTAGAGCCACTAAATAAGCTACGTTTAGAGTACCGGCACTCTGTTTCCCGGTATTGTTGTGAGCGCCGCCATCTTGGTGTTTAGAGCAGAGCGGACGCAACTGTCGATCGCCACAATAAAAAAATGCGACTTCCCCAGCTTTAGATCCTGGTGGAAGCTCAGGTGACATCGTTTTGCAGAAAAGCGTTTCCTGCGATCCCCAATAACGCTTCAGATAACTGGCAACCATTATATTTTTGTTTGTTCTTGTTTCCTTGTGTCCAAAACAAAGTTTCTAATGTTCTTTTAATTTTTTTTTCTACAGTGTTTATCAAGTTTTTTGTTCATGCTCCTCTCTATCATAGTCCCATGTAGGGACTGATAGTATTTCGAAATAAATAAAATAAATTAAGGCCCAAGATGGGTAGTGTCGTTACATTGAACCCTTATTTAGTGGCTCTAACGATACCTATACAGCGATTCAGTTTCCTCGCTAAATTGGGAGAGGGGGGCGCATTGATGTCACGTGAGCTGACGCAGGTGATCAATACAACAATTCAGTTTCCCCACTAAACATGGCGGGTAAATTCATGCTATGACGGGATGTCACGTGACCCATACACTAATGTAGTTTCACGCTAAATTTAGCAGAACAATTAAAGTGACACGACCTGACGTAATGTGACCCATACTTTTATTCATATATTGGTGTCACGTGAACTATACTTAGGGTTTTGAGGAGAGGCCATTTAAGTTCCCTTTGACATCTCGGACAAAGGGGAGTTTTCCGTTTATCTGTCAAGGTTCGTCCAGAACAGTGGAGTCACTATAGTAGGTTACAAGTCAAGAAGATAGCGGCAAATGCCCCTCAAAGGGAATCATATATCCCTCCGCCACTTCCGCATCCAACAGCGTCCCATCGTTTCCGTGACGTCACAGCTAACGCGCGAGGGAGGGTCTTGGCCTTTCTGTACATATTTGCTTTATCTTTCGACTTTGACTTAGCATTGTGGAAGCCACGAGAGGGAGATCAGAGTCTTCCTCCTCCGATGGAAGCAAAGACGACTTTCGGGGATTAGCCTCCCCTCCGATGGATACAAAGGCTGCTTCCAGGGGCTCGGTTCCCTCTCCGATGAATACAAAGGTAGCTTTCTTAAAAAAAGGGGTCGAAGACAAGTTGGCACCGCTCTGTGGCCATTATCTATCCATTGAGCGGAACAAGGAGTATTTCCAGTGAACTATTGCTTCGATTGCGGAGGGATTGAAACCGGCGTACCACGCTTGTGGGAGGAGCTTCTCTTACCTTCTTAAAGGGGCCCTCCGGAGCGTTCTGCGATGGTCTATTTATAGCGGTAACTCAATCTACGGGCCCTAAGGATCCCAAAAATCATAAAATTACGATCATGCGCGGCGGATTTCCCTATTCAAATTGCTATCAAAGTCCCCGGCACGCCCCTTTCTGAGATGACCCCGGAAAACGGGCGGGGCATCTCTTTACGCGTCAGCCAATAGCAAGCGAAGGATTCCGGCGTCACTGCGCGTCACCAACGCGGCCGACCGCCGACCCGCGGAGGAATCTCTCGAACACGCGCGGACCGTCGTCAAGGGCCCGGACTTTGCGCTCGGCAGTCGTTGTTCGTCGCACCACACCGTCGCGCTGCTACTGCAATACGCAATCGCATTCCACAGATGACAAGGAAAAGTTTGACTCGTTGACGTGGAACCATCACAAAGCTGGCTTCGGAGTCGGGATTCACGGGAAGAAGGAACACGTGTCCCGCAAACGCACGCCTGCACACGCCCCGGAAGCAGACGAGCCGACGCGCCGACGCATCACCCCCAAGCAACAAGCTTGCGGGGAGAAAACATAGTTCGCTGGTTTTGGAACGATAATCGCGAACTATGTTTCCGCATCCATAATCAGTTTACGTTTTTCTCAAACTCTAATTTACAACAAGCTTAAAAAGTGTTGCCATAATAACATTCGCATTCACCGCGAGAAGCAGCATTTACATTGGTCAAATTTTAGCGATGGGCAGGAATGGGCGATTGTCTTCCAAGAGAAAATAGTCCTGATATATTTCTACTGCCATCTGCCTAATAAACGGTTTTGTAATCTAAAACTCCGTATACATATTAACTTGCACCTGCTACGCAATATAACAACATAAACAGACGATCTCAGAAAGCTCCGGAGCGCGGCGGGCCACGAGAGGGGTGCGGGGGTGTCGCGGCGGGCCACTGCGCCGGGTGCCGCTGACCCTAGTGACGCCACTGCTTGAGAACTGCGGGTGCGGGTCAAGACAAAAGCCGCTGTTCCGCACGGTTTCCAGTTTGGAATTTTGGTGTTTTAGAGAAAGTAGGAGGGGTCGTAGTTTTATAAGAGTGAAAGCAACGAGCCCATAGATTTCCGGCCCCAGGGCGGCCATTGCTGTGTGCACGACTACTGAGCGCGTGATGACGGTGAGCTTCCACAGTTCTTTCGCCACGTACATACCGCATCATCAAGATGGCCGGTCTTAGCAGCCTATTAATGTGATCTTGTTCTGAGCATGCGCTCTAAACATCGCCTTCATGTATGGCGTCCAGTGAATACCCCTATACTCTCGCGGTTGCCCAGATTGTACGCGCACGTGCCCATGAACGATGGGAGGGAAAAGAGGAATTTAAACGAAACTATGGTTTTGCTACATGGTGGCTAGAACGGGAGGTGTGAGCATCGGCGTGCGAAAGACGGGGCAGCCGATTGAGATCAAGCGTGGGCGCTGCTGTAGACACTTAGATGCGGCTCCACTTGCGGTCACTGCGATTCGGGTGCTTTCTTGCTCCTCGAGCAAGTATCGTGCGCGATACCTTCAAATACGTTTGAAAGTTAAACTACGTTGATTTTGGACATGTGGCTAACGTAACACAAGAATCATCCTACCGATGCTTTTGTCGTAGTCGTCGTCGTCGAGAACGACAAGGAAGGAGCCTTTCTTATCTTTCGTTCTCACAGAAATGTGCCACGTGGTGCATTCGGGAGCAAGCAGTGTTTTTCACGTTTTGCCATCGCGCTAGTCTGGAAGCATGAGGCATTTCCTTCCACGAACAGCACCACAATAGTCCCTTTCCGGAATTTAGTGCTATCTGGTGACTCAAATGGCAGCCTAACCTTTACCGTACTAATGGTGGCAATGAACCTGTGGTCTGCAGTACTTTATGGGGCACCGCCACTTTCGCGAGTGAACGGTAAACAAGACTGTGTGCTTCACTGTACACAGTGGTGTACCAACTTGTTTTCCAGTGGAGGGCAAACTGAAACCCCCTTCCCTCCCCCAGGGCCGGGGGCGGTGCCCTTGGTAACCCTTGGCGGTGCCGGCCGGTATTTGCCCTGCCCAGTGGCGGCTGTTTCAGGGGGGGGGGGCAAAGCATATGACTTGCCCCCATTCTGAGAACTGGGGGGGGGGCAAGCGCTCCCCTTGCCCCCTCGGTTGGTAAGCCCATGACTGTACAGTTTTTTTTCAATCTCTTTCAGTGTCCATAACGAAAAAGATTCTACCAGTCAAAACGAAGCGCCAACCCACCGATGCGCTTGCTAAAGTTCTATACATCAAGGCGCTTTGAAGCCGAGTCTTCAATACTAACAGATTGACTGGGCCCGAGTTAGAAATGAACGCTTACACTGCTCCTGCATCCAATTCCTGCTCCACGTCGCGCTAACGTCTAGAATGTATAGGCCTTGAATCATCTGCTTAGGAGCATCTTCAACTTCTTCCTTCATCAGTAAACGAAGGCCTTCGTTAGTATAGAACATAGGCCATTTTCAGATGATAGTGATCAAAGTGGCCAGGCTGAATTCCGGAAAGGTTCTATTGACCATTTGCTATATTACCCGAGCATCAAGGAGAATGCAGGGATTGGTGTTCCACGCGCCACACGCGCACGCCTTTCCTGTTTAAATGATTCGAAGTAAATAACCAAAATAAAGTGTTCACGAGCGCGCGTTCAAGATGCCATTTGTTTTAAGGATTTGCTTTAGAAAAGTTACTACTGCCGAGGCCAGCACGTGCGGCGCGTGGAACACCAATCACTGCATTCTCCTTGATGCTTAGGTAAATAGCAATGGTCTATTGAGCAAAACAAACGAGCCTCCTTCCCGGCGCGGTGACTGCACTAGGCATCTCAGTGTCAATCAGCGCGCCATCTATCGTCGTCATGACATACTGGTCGCCGCGGCACACGCATCAAGCTGCGCGCAGAGCCGTTTATACTGAGAGAGTTTGGCCAATGGGCGGAGCTTGTTGGCCGCTAGAACAAGCGGATTTCGCGGTAACACAACATGGCGTTACTTCATTGTCTTGTTCATTCCTGAGAAGTCGCGTAGAAGTTCCTGTGAGTCGGAGCCACAATATGGCGGACGGAAGTAGTCGTCCCCGGTTGTCAGACTACGCTGCTGTGGTTGCCAGGCTGTCAAAATCTCCTTAAGAAGGCCAAACTCTCTCAGCATAAACGGCTCTGGCATGCCCGATCTTGACACCTGCTCCCTCTAGACACCGAAGCGAAGCTTCCTGCAAATACTTTACTAGGGGAATACATTCCACTCCTCTCAAATACAATGGCCTCGGCGCGGACAAGTTCTCTGGGCTTGGGGAGAGCCATCTATCGTCGGGGAGGTCTCGGCGGTAAATGATAATGATGACGATGGTTGTTCTACATACCAAATTCATTGTTGTGGAAATGCTCGAGACACATGCCGCGCGCCACTTCTATACTTCGTTTCACCTTATCTTGTACCGCAGCGAAGGCTAGAAGCGCGAGCTCATAGCGTTGGCAGCTGCCCTGGTGCACGAGAGCGTGTGCCCCCGAGATGTTCTTTAAAGCAGGAGCTCGCGCTTGTAGCCTTCCTGCGGTACAACACAAGCTGAAACAGAGTATAGTGGTCGCGGCACGTGCATCGAAGCTGTGCCGCCATGATCTCCCCAAGGGTTGCACGTTGCGCGTGCCTCGTGCTTCCACGCACCTTGGGCTGCTTTTGAAACATGAAGGGGCTTCAGGTGGAATCGGAGACGACACCGCCGCTGCCGCCGAACATCCACGTGCACATGCGCGTGGGCTGGCGCGGACCTCCACTCCGTTAGGGCTGGATTCGGCGCTGTAGGCGTTCTGTCTAATGCAAATGAGCGAAGTGGAATGTATTCCCCTAGTAAAGTATTTGCTTCCTGTTTGAAGCCATCCAAAAAGGCGAGGAGTGAATCATTTCGCTAACTACGTCATACATTCGGGCCAGCGCTTCAAATCAAGCTTCTGGAAATATTTTTTTCTCTGCAAATATACGCTGTTCGCAAACCTGATTTTGTTAAGGGCATACCTAGGAGTAGGAATCATTTGCACTCGTTTGCAATAATTAAAAAAATCATCGATGTTTGGGTCGTAAGGGCCCTTTAACATTAAACATATTACTAAGCAAAAAATAAAAAATAAGCGCAATAACACTTTGAAGGCGTGGGTTAAAATGTTTACTGAAAACACCGCAAGAAATGACATACGATATATGAAGTCAAATGAATTATGTTGCTCTTTCTGTCAATGCTTATAGACGTAAAACTGTTTTGTATTATCATCGTCCTAATCGACGTGGTTCTTGTCGACGCGGCGTAGTCACCGGACGTGTTCTCCGAATCTCGGTAGACGCAACGTCGCCGAGCGTTTCAGCGTTTTGCGGAAGGTCCGCGCCCAGGGGACGCTTTTTCCCGCCGGCAGACACCACGTTGCTAAACTTGCGTTTATGCTCCAGAGATGACGCGTATTTATAGAAGAGCGCCCGAGGGAGCGACGAACAGTCTGGGCGGGATGATACGCGAGTTCTATGTTTAGAGCAATATGCTGCTCTTGTTCACGGCGTCGCTTCCCGTCTTGCGCCTGAGATTTCGGTTTCATTTTTTGTTTTGTTTTATGTTGTGTCGCATTTTTGGAGAAACCTTCAGGTCGCGTAAGCCGCTTATAGCTGAGACGCTCTGCTGGAAGTCATTGATAAAACGCTCTTTTCTTATTTTTATCCTTTTTTGTTTGAGTTATGACGGGGCCACCCACATGGAACACATTGTTTATCTGGGCAGTGCGGCTTCCGCACTGACGCCAAGAGCGCGTCAACGAGAGAACCACGACGCGCCCGTTACGGGTACGTCAGTTTTCTATACCTGACGATAAGCATAATATTTATTCCTGAATACAAATACAAATACAAACAACAAGCCGGTGGCCCGCCTAAGCGCAAAACGCTCGTCTGCGTGACCCAGATACCAATTTTTACAGGTTTGAAAAGTGCACACATAAAGCGTAACTGAGTTATACAGGCATCCTTGTGGACGGGTAACATCACGCTACTCTGGTGTCGAGTTTTGAAATCGGGTGACAAAGATGCGAATAGTGAACGAGGAATACATCTGATCCAGCCTCTTCGTTTTGTTATTTTTTCAATTTTAATGATTGGCATTGCCTTCCATAATGACTGGCTCCAAAATAGAGAATGCAACATGTCCCATAAAAATAATTATTAAAATATTTAGCCTACATTTTGTTTTAGGGGGGGGGGGGGCGAGGCGCTGGTATGCGGAGCGCAAGTTCGTCTGCTACTTTTGCAGGGGTTGTGGTGACGTCAGAATGACGCCGAGCTCTGATTGGCTCTGATTGAAGGATAGTGGGTAGACCTGAAGTCAGCTTGCTTCGAGGTCTACCCACAATCCTTCCAATCAGGGCCGATCAAAGCTCAATGTTCTGACATCACCAGAGCCCCAGCAAAAGAAGCAGACGATCTTCCGCTCCGCACAGTGTAAAACTCGAGAAAAAAATAATCGAATGATAGAGGCGACTCTTTCTTATTTATTGTCCATCAAGACCGGTAGAAAAGACACCGCAGACGGTATCTATAACAACAGGCACTCCCTTAAAAAGAAATAAAAAAAACCATCGTTATGAATAAACACAACGGCACCGCATATTTGAGATTTTGTCGAATGGCCGTCCTGAGACCACGCAGAAGATGCAAAAATCGTATCCCTCTACTCTAATCGCTTTGTCTGTTTGCTAACACCAACTAAACCCGTTACTCACAGTGATCGGGTCACGCACGTGGTAATCTAGGGGTCACGTAGGTGTTCACGTGATCCCTGTTGTCACGTGACTGCGCCCTGACAAAGTGCACAAAAGGTGTCCCCGGTCACCACTCCAAAATCTCCCATAACCATAAAACAGCGCTTCCCAATTCGAACTGCAATTAGGGAAGAAGACGTCCGACTTCCGGCTACCTCCCACCAAAAGTAGCCTCATTCCGCCGCGCCAGACGGCACTGAGATCCCAAGGAGCACTTCGCGCTCCACTAACAAGCTGCTGTTGCCACATCCTTCCCAGCCATATACTCCGTTTCGCCTCGTGATGAACCGCAGCGGAGGCTGCCAGCCAACGCAGCCAATCCAATGCCACGTGGGTGCAACGTGGTCTTCGAAAGAGGGACGCAGCTACGCGTGTTGGCGCGTACTCACGGGACACGTTCAAACCACTCGATTGGCTGGGGTCGCTCGCGTACCGTCCGCATTGGTCCATCGAGTGCATTACTTAGAGACGTCCCCCTTTCTTTCGACACCGCTAAGCTTCGTTGCGGCGCGGATGGACCCTTCTTCGCCGAAGTTCCTTCTGCTCCGTTTCTCAGCGTGTGGCGCGACAGGCCTGGCCGCATCTTTGTCGCTCTTCGGGAAGGAATTGGGGAATAGGGAAGCGCTTGGGGGAAAGGACGCGTTTTTCAGGATACGCGTTTTAGTGTCGCGTGCGTCGCCTCGAGCCCTGCGCGTCGACTAACGAGGTTTTAACGAGAGGAACGCCTCTTCGGGAAGACGTAGGGAGCTCGTTCTCCTCCGGGGGATGGAAAAGGGGAAGACGAAGACGTGGGAGGCAACGTAAGGGCGCGAGGAGGTTTGCAGAAAGGGGAAATTGGAGCGAGTGTGTGAAAGGTAACGACGAACGGTTGAAGGGTCGAGCCTTAGGTCGCGCTTCTGATACATCGTACAAAAGGCAGTCTGCCAACACTGTCTGAGGCGTGATTATTCCTTGTTTTACGCTCCCGCCACAATGGTCGTGCGAAACACTCTCTGTAGACATGTTCGAAGCCTACATTTGTGTGACGCAGCCATGCTTAGAACGCGCTTGGGGCGTTCCCGCAGGTAATTTTGTCAACCTGTCTGCAGCGATGATCTACGAGCAGCTGCGACGGCGGCTTTAGGGATGTGGTGGTTTTAGAGATTGGTGGAAAATGAGAAAAGAGATTGGTCAGAGTTAGAAATGGGAAGGTAGAAGAAACAATTACTTAAAACAAAAAGACTGTGGTGGCGGTAGCGAGTAAAAGGGAGTTTTAGCAAAATCATTTCGATAACTCAGGTATCGCGATACTAATTATGTGTGCGTTTAACTTAATGCCGCAAAATCGATGGTCTGGGAGAACTTGTCGGGCACAAATGTATCCTCCCTCTGTCACCCTCTGCCGGACTCGGTCGACGCTTCCCGGGTGACAAGGCGCCTAAAGGCTAGGATTCCCACATTCAGTTTCCCCGCTAAATTTAGCGGGGAAACTGACGTCACGTCACGTTTTCCGTAATTTAGTTTCTCCTCTAAATTTAACGGGAACATTGACGTGACCTAATGCCACGCGATGCTGGAACGTCTCACGTATGCAACGCAACTGCGCAGCAATTTCCCATACAACCCTTTGTTTGTGCTCGATCGGTTTAGTTGGTGGTGGCAAAGACACAAAGACGGCGACCGCCGTGACGATGCACTTTTAGAACTTCTCGATTGGCTTCACATTGGATCGTAGCCTTTCGACTGGATTCCGACTCGGTGTGAAACAGTCTATGCAGCAACTCCATTCATCTGACGTCAAGAAACTGCGGTGGCGCCGCTGTCGGCACTGCGCATGCGCAGCGATCTGCACAAAAAGTAAATGAAGAAAGAAAGACTGAGAAAAGGAAGAGAGAAAGAAGACACGTGGGAGCTACCTGCGGGATCGTGAGAGAGGTGCGGCGGGGTGCGTTTGCTCAAAAGTAATTGGATTTTTGTCGCCTCCTAGAATTCCCTTGGTCGTTCCAGAGCGATCGGGTCGTCCGCTCGCTGTTCCCGATGAGGCGGCGCTGATCATGGCGTCTAGGCTTCAGGACGGTGGCTTACGACATGAAGATGCGCGATGTTCCCCGTGGGGAACGATCCTGTACGATGCACGCGTCGGCATCGCGCAGAAATATTCCGGTGATTGTTTTTTTTCTACTCTTGGGCGGGCGTGCCTAAAAAATTGTTTACATTTATTTTATTGACGTTGCTGCGTCAAGAAAAAAGAATCCGCATTTCCGTCATTTATGGTGGTGATATTCACACTGCGTTTACGATTCGAGAAAGGGTTGCCCGAATTTGTTTGGTTTCGGCTGTTGCATTTTTGTAAAGCAAAGTTAGCTTCAATGCGATGCTTGGATAACTTACAAACTTATTATTTTTTGAGTTTATTGAGAGTGAGTTTAGCGATGTCAATGGTAACGAAATAAAGTTGAAACATATGCACACAAAACAAAAATCGCGTAAAAATTCAAACGTGGGCAAATATTTTTATGGCATTTACTTAAAATATAATAAGTGAGTATTTATCCGGAAGACATCGCAAATGTGCCTTTAGCGCGTAAAGTCAATGCCCTCATTTTTCCGAATGGAGTGTAAAATACTTTTCGCGTGCATGTTTACAACTTTGTGCAATCTCGTTTTTTTTTTCATTTAAAGACGGTGTTTTGAAAGTGCCTCTCTCTTCTTTACTGCCGTGTCTCAACTGGTATATTAACATTACACGAAAAAAATATCAATGATTATCCGTTGGAAAATTAAAAAAAAATCGGTCATGACCATGCGAAAGTAGATTTGTTCAGTGTTCAATTACATAGCGCATGACAATAGTAAGTGATCATTACAAAATAAGAATAAATAAACAAATAAATAAATTACCATATTCTCGAGGTACCATCGCAAGCTTTACGAAAAATCAGTTATCCGTAGCGACGTCCTAACCATTGGGTCTGGAACGCGTCTGCGACTGGTACGTGTTTGCCGCGTCTTAAAAACTGGTTTTTTGATTTCCGCCTTGTGACGTCACTGAAGTGTCACGCTGTTGACGGTGGCGATCCTGGCGGTGTCACAGCAGCGTTGGTGGATGTGGCGGATGCCTGTTACGTTGCAGGTTGCTCTCCAGCTTTACAGTCCACGGAAGCTTCGGCAGTCAGGAGTTAGGACGCCGTGACGACAGCGACACTCGCGTTCACACGTACATTTTGGCGGAACTTATGCGGAGAGCAAGTCGTCTGCTTCTTGCGCTGGAGTTGCGGTGACGTCAGAACGACTCCGAGCTCTGATTGGCTTTGAGTGAAAGAATAGTGGGTAGACCTCAAAGCAAGCTGCCTTGAGGTCTACCAACTATCCTTCATCCAGAACCAATCAGAGCTCGGCGTCTGTTCTGACGTCACCGTAACTCCAGCGCATGAAGCAGACGAACTTGCGCTCCGCATAGCATCAACCGCAAAGTGTCGCGACATCTGACAGCTCGACACCCAGACTTCTGTGAGGCCATTTGTTGCCACTTCGGAAACCCTTTTGATGCATGGGCGGGATGGGACGCTAAACGCACCAGTCGGAGCCGCTCTCTAGGCACCGTCGCTCACGACCAAAAGACGTGCCGCCACCGATTGTGAGCCGCGCCTCAGTTTTAAAAACAATAACAAATATTTCGACGTTCCTTTTTTTTAAATAGGACATTCGCATATAACGTTTCATAGAAGACAAAATGAATTCTTACTATAATGTTGTAATCCGAGCACATTAGCGATGGGTCATTGAATGGTCTAGAACAGTGAGAGCATGAAAAACTCGTACGTTTCTTGTGGCTAGAACGTCATTCTGAACCGAGTCGTGTCAACCAGTTCGCACGAGTTCCGTCCTGGGCTTAAGAAATACGCGTTCGAACAATGCGATCCCCAAGCGCCGAGGTTTTCTCCTGCACCGCGTTTAAAGTGAAGTGTCGGAACACACACCTCAACAAGCTCGTTCGCTTCAATGCACTTCACGTTAACACTGTGATGCGAAAGCGAGAAGCGTTATGATGAAACCCCATCGCTTAAAAGAAAGAAAAAAAAAGTTATACCGTTCTGATAAAATTTGTTGGCAACGTCGCTCTCAAACTCGTAAAAAAAAGAAAAAAAAAGCCCTGAAAAACGTTGGCAGTATAAAACGACGCAACTTAAAAGAACACTTTAAAAAACCATGTTGTAGAGATTTTTTCTTTGTTTCGTACGTGGACTTTTGTTTTTGTTCGCGTCTGCGTGTACGTAAAATTTTGTGTAGGTGTGAACGTGTGTGCGTGCTTATGTGCGAGCGCGTTGCTGGCGACGATCTCAATATTGCAGCAACAGTTGTCGCTCGGGGAGCCATGCGTCTTGTAGAAATTGCGCAAGCACTTTTCTCCGCCCATTTCTTTATATTTTTTTTCAGCAAGGATTATTTTGTCGCCGACGCAAAGTCGTATACAACCCTGCTTCTTGTACGACGCTAATAAACGTGCACATACACAGACACACATACGAACGCAGGCGCGTTAAGCGACAGGAGGCCCAGGGAAAACAACAGATGCAGAGAAGAACGAAAATTGTTAAAAAATAGAAATCAAGATAGTTGGATGCTTCGTCGCCATTTACGACTCAGTCCCGTTAAGTTATTTTATCACCTTCGCGGCTGTAAACGTAAAGTGGAAAGGAAAGGCCGGACCCGATAGGACCGTCTAATAAAAACGCGGCTTTCTTTCCTTCAAAGACAAAAAAATAAAAACGCTTTTCATTTCTAAGCGGTAGCCATGCAGTGAAGCTGCCATGGGCAGCGACTTTTGATATCCTTCTTTTATTTTCCTTATCTCTTTCTCGCTTGTCTTTCTTCCTCTCTAGGTCGTTGTTATTTTTGGCCATACTTGTGTTTTTTTTCCTTTTTATTCAAGTGTCGTTTGTTTTTGCTAGCGTTTAATGGTGACACCCCTCGTAAGTTCGAAGGCGGCAGCACTGCACAGTCAGTCGTGGTGTCCTTCCGTTATCCTGCGTTCGTATGCGTAGTAGTGGCGAAATCCAAAGTCGCAACATAATTCAAGATCTAGACTCGCCACGTGCGCTCTACGTCGTGCGTTTTGGTAATGTGGCTTTGTTTGAAAGCATCACGTACGCCGATGTTATTTTTTTTGGCGAGTTCTTGCGAGTGTTGTTTACTTGCAGTCGTAAACAAGGATTACAACTTCGGCCGTTTTATTAACCTCCCTGCGCCGTACCCATTTTCTCCTCTTTCATATGTACATGTCCTTCGGATATAGTTTGGTCCCCGCGCTGCGTCTTTCGAATGCATTTATAGGGACCCTCTATTTTGAACGATTGCCTCTTTGCCGTTTGCTGGTATGTAAGAGGTCCTCCTCATGCGCACTATTCCTTTACATTGTAACTTTGTCGTGAGCGTACGCTCTAAGAAATTTGCAGCTCTTACTTTCCCTCAAAGCACTTGGGAAAGCCAATCGCTGCAATGTACGGAGTTAGCTCCGCGAGTGACGAGGTTGAACATATGTCTGGGACTAAAAATACAGAGTGTGATTTGACACCGAGCATGACGTAATGCATGCTTAATATCACGAAGCGAACTGTTTTTCTTTTTAAGCGATTAGCTCTTTCAGGCTACTTTGAGCTATGTATTTCTGGCCGTTTATTTTCCCTCTAAATTTAGCGGGCAAAATGGCGTCACATGACTTGACGTCACAGGAGTTATACACTAATTAAGTTCCCCGTTATATTTAGCGAAATAATTGACGTCACGTGACCTTAACACCAATTTAGTTTCTCCACTAAATTTAGTGGGGAAAATGGCGTCACATGACTTGATGTCACCCGAGCTATACACAAATTCAGTTTCCCCACTATTTAGAGCAGGAAATTGACCTCGCACGATTTAAACACAAGTTCAGGTTCCCCGCTAAATTTAGCGGCGAAAATGATGTCACATGATTCGGTGTCACGTGAACTGACCGCCAATTCAGTTTCCCCGCTAAATTTAACGGGGAAAATTACGTCATATAGCCGCGTGCATGACCGACAAGTGACGCTTCTCCGTACATCTAGAAGATTCGTGCTTATTCTAAAAGATAAGGAGGCCAGAATTACCTTGCCGAGTCAGTCTCGCCCTAGCTCACTTACGAACTTTCTGGGTCGAATGTTCGGGAGACCGAGTATAGTAGATAAGGAACCGAGTGCTGTATTGCCGGTTCATTCACTCTCGCACTAGCCAGCTGTTACGCCGACGCACCGTCGCTCGCTGCTGCTGTCGCCGTCGGCGCTCGCTGCTGCTTTCTCGACGTTTGTTCTTCCTTTTGTGTCTGGCACAAGTTCGCCGATTAAACCTTGATTTTCTGTTTCACTCTGATCCAGCCTTTTCCATCCGCCACAATATATGCCTTGATGTCACGTGACCTTCACACAAATTCAGTTTACCCGCTAAATTTGACAGAAAATAAAATGACACATGACCGGCCGCGGGCTCTTTCAGTTGTGTCTGCAGGCAATCGCTTAATTAGACAACATAATTGGTTCTGCCCGGATTATTTTTTTCATGAGATTTACGCATATGTTTAGCCATACATTGCACTCGACAGATTCCAGTGACTGACTCTCCGAAGAGATTTGCAGGAAAGTGGACGCTCCCTATTTCATAGAGTGTATTATCTGCCAGTGCATGTTTTGTATACAAAGTGCGACACTGTTAGCACAAGCAAGCCACGTTTGAGCTTATTCGCCGTTTGACTTTTCGATTTTTAATCCAACACACCGTCATTGAAACTACGTGTGGGGTGGAATGTGATTGTAGGCAGCAAGCTTGAGTTTTGATATGTCCCTATCTTAATTATGTGGAATGCAAACAGAAAGACGTGCCAATACCGTGTTCGTGTGCTACCGTGTCGCGCCGCTAGAAGGCAAGTGCCGTCCCCCCACAAACATCATCCCTAGTGAATCGACGCAAGCTCCGCCTAGTTTGCATCAGCAAACTAGGCGGAGCTCGCGTCGATGCAGCCGATGTCCTCAAAGCGAACGCGACGTTAGCACGGGCCGACGCCAAGACGGACGCGTCTGCCCCTTTGCGGCGTCTCACGCACGACTTTCAACGTGTTTGCCGCTTGGGGGCGCGTCGGAGATCCACCAGCAATGACGTCACGAACGGGCCGCGCCTTCTAGGTGACATCGCTCGCGCCGTGCATACAGTTGTGATGCGTTAGTCTACTCTATGTCGCTTCCCTCTCTGTCTCTTTCTTCTAACTCCGAAAGTGGATAATCCTCTAACGTTAACTGTTCAGCCAAAACAATATATAAATCGAGACAAAAAAAAAATCGAAGGCGAAACTTGATTTACAAGGAGGTTTCTTTGAAGCTCTGTGGACCAAGATAGTTTCTTATCGAGAAACTTCAAACACACACTGTGCTCAATCACGCAATAAGTAATCGGAGAAAAAAAAGGTTTCAGAAAAAGTGAGGAAAGAAAAGGAGCCGAGAGCGCGCGTGGACGCGTGAAAACGCAGTGCTCTGATTCGAATGATTAGTGGGTAGACCTAAAGCTAGCCGCCTTTGTCTCCACTGCATTCGGCGTTCTAACGCGTTCGATGAGTGCGGTGGAGACAAAGGCTGGTAGGCTTTAGGTCTACCTCTAATCCTTCCAATCAGAGCTCGGCGTTCTGACGTCCCCTCTCGTCTCCTCCTCTCCCTCAGTCTCTCGGCGCACAAGCGAGATTTCGACGGCCACCAGGATATTAGTTCAATTTTACGCGTCGATGTGCTTTCCCAGCAAAGTTAAAAAAGAAAACAAAAACCCCATGAATAACAAAACGCCCCTGCCGGACCAGAAACTCTATAATTATAAAAAAACAAAGCAACAAAACAAATATTGATTGCTAAAGTGCTACAATACGTACAGCGCAAAACAAAAGCAGAAAAGAGGACGAGACAAGCAGAAAGTAACGCACCACAGCACAAAACGTCACTGACGTCTTATGAAACGCAGAGTATGGCCAATTTCTAGCGCCTTATTATTACGCCGCAGCCGATGAGATTGCAGCATTTGCAAATAAGAAAAAAACAAAGAAACAATCACGGAGCTAGACGGTTGAACATAATAGACGGAGCCATGCGCTTTTTTAAGGTGACAGCGACCATTGCGTGTAT
>JAZHYW010049422.1:0-29432 GCA_037355805.1 Ixodes ricinus | reverse complement strand
GCAGTGTTGTGCCCGTTACCGAAAAAAGTAACGAAGTAGCGTTACTCGTTAGTTTGGTAAAAAAGTAGCGCGTTATTGAGCTACGTTACTTTTTTACAAACGTAACGATATACCGTTACTGTTACTTTTCAAAAATAACGAACGTTACTTTTACGTTACTTTTACGTTACTTTTGTGTTCGAGTACATATGTTTGGAAGAGATGTATGATAAGCCTCCTGAACAAGCTTCGATAGAGATAGACATTTACAGAGTGGTTTCATAGTGTTTTGATGCGCGAAGCAGCTTAATTTTCGGCATGCAGAGTAGGCATTGAAACTGTAAATTATCTGATTCCGTCTCTTTTAGTTGATACATTTCCTTCAGTCCTGGCCATGGCGACGGAGTTTCGTTATTCATGTCCATCTCACACGCAGAATGAGTCGGAGATGGTAGTCAATCGGCTTTTATAAACTACAGCATGCGAACGGGGACTGCTGGAACACAACGAGCCAACCAACACCCCTCATCTTTACGCCGGTTTTAGTAACAGTCCGGTTCATACTATTACCAGAGACTGATCTACTTCACTATGTGGAACAGGACACCGGTTACCAGCACACTGGTTATAATCACATGCTTCCTCTTACCAGCAGTAACTCCTAGTTTTCCTGCGAAAAAAAAAAAAAAGGTTTCGTGTTTGTAAGTTTTTTTTTAGGTCTAAAACTTTTTTTTTTATTATGATCATAGGGAATTAAAGACTAATCAAGCGAAAGATTCTTCTGTGCGCAAAAGTGGGTCAGGAACTTTCAGGCAGTGAGGGTGAGAGCGGGGGTAAAATATTCCACAAAAAGTGTTTCTTTCTTTTTTCTTTTTTCTTTTGTAACTTGAGAAACAAGCAAATCGCTTCGCCACTGTTGTAAACGAATGTCTCTCTCTCTCTCCCCCTCCCCCTCCCCACCCCTCCCCACTGTCCACCTCTGCTGCACAAAGCAGAGGGGGAAGAGGAGGGAGGGGAGGGGGCTGTAACGCAGTTGTTCGTTCAAGCCTTGTAAATAATAACACCATGAAAAAAAAAAGAAAAGGAGGACGAACGGAAATAGCTGGTAGCCGAAGGTTTTCTTCGCCTTCGAGAAGAGAGTTTTTTTTTATGTTTACTGTGACGGATGTTGGTTCCGTGCGGCGATAAGCTTGTGCAGGATTATGAGATGGATGGGTGAATAGATGGACTGATAAGTGGAAAACCCACCGTTTTAGGAAATCGAAGGTTCAGAAGTCTTAGCAGCAAGATACGGCATTGCCTGGGCATTGCGTGCTCGAGCGCAAGTAATTGCCCCTCGAGCAGAGAAGCTAGATCCTCCATTGAGCTTAGTGACCTAAATTTAGTTCCCCTAACGTCTCCAGTTTTATGCACAAGATTGCTATTCTAGACGTTAGATCAGGCGTCGTGGCCTTTTCCCAAATACCTAATGTATTTCACCAGTTTTGGTCAAAAGTAACGAGTAACGAGTAACGTAATTTGATAGCCGATACCGTAAAAAAGTAACGAAAATACTTTACTCGTTAGTCATTCAGAATAGTAACGAGTACGTTACTGCGTTAGCGAAAAATGTAACGCGTTACCAGTAACGTCGTTACTAGTAACGCGTTACCCAACACTGGTTGTGCAGGGGCTTGAAGTAGAAACCCACACTAACATGGAGCGCGAATTGGTTGTTGTGGGGTTGAGGTTCCCGGGTTCAGTCCCGTCGTCGTGAGTTGATCCGGTCAAGCTGGTCCGGGGGACGCAGTGAGCGTTTTTAAAAGTAAATCTTCCTTCGTTCCGTTTCAAAATGTGGAAGATTCCCGACGCAAACCGTGAGTAAAAAGCTGCTGGCGTTTTCAACCAAAATTACGTTGTTTGAATTGAACAATGGACTGCGGATTGTTGTCCTAAATCTGCCGTCTTTACGCTTCGTGCTGGACTGGGTTTGCACAGCGACGAGTTTGCACAAGCGACGCACCCCGCTCGAGTAGATGATTCTGGTCCTGCAAACGACCGGTTATACAGAATTTCAGGGAAGCTTAAGTCACCACCGACATTTTCATGTAAATCTCGTGAGTTTGTTGCGGTGTGAATAAATTAGGGGAATATTTCCTACCTGCCCACAGGTGCATGAACTGAGTCCATTTTTACGTAATGAACATAGTGTGTGTTTTCCTTGGGGGGGGAGGCATTGTTGCATTTAATATGGTACAATCACTTGAGAGTTGAGAAATTGGGGAGGGCGAGCAAGCTTTCCCAACCTTGTCTCTTTTTCTCTGGCATTGCCCCTAGTTTCAGTTGGCAGTTTCAGTAGACATACCTATTAGCAGGCACAAAATACTCAGAATTCAGGACAGTGCAGACTTCGTGTTTTGGGCATTTCGCAAGGTGACTGTGTAAGTGCTTTTGCGAGCTATGCGAATATGCAAACAATTTTGTTATTCCCGTCGTTTGTGTCTCTCCAGCAAACGAATAAGATGATCTCGAAAGGCGCAATCAGAAGCATAGATTTACGATAACTGCGTTTGCTTCGGTGGTCCGTGTAGTTTGTATTTTACCCTGCTCTCTGTAACACCGTGCCATGACGAAGAGCTGGAAGTTTCACGGTTTCTGCTGGGCTACCGGTTGACAGAAACCCGCATCGCCCGCATCGGCACCGAGGGAACTTGGGCTGTTGATGCTCAACCATTTCATCCGCGGCTTGTCACCAACTGATTCGGCTGAGACAACGTCAAGTGAAATGGAACAACGTCAAGTGACATGTACAGCCTATCAAGACGTGTCTGGCGGCGCTCCTGAAAATTAGTGCACTGAACATTCCCTTTTGGCACTACGCAAGCCACATCCTCTAGAGCATTTTACGCTATATGATCATTTTAAAAAAAGGAACTTTGATCACGAAGACGAGCTTGACCTGATTGATCCTCTGGCAATACACATTTAAAGTCATCAAGAAAATACTTGCTCTTTCAGTTACAAGATAATCACTTAAGCTTTCAAGGAACGCTCTGCTTTCTCTCTCGCAGTTTGAAGCGTATATACAAATCATACACCAGTTAGCATTTTGAAAATGAAAAAATCGCAAATTACAAAGCAGCCAGCGCCACAAAAACTGACAGCGCGGTCTGACGATACCCCACTGTCTGGCGGATAAAACAAGCAAAGCCCCCGACATCCCATCTGAGTGAAAAACGGAAATATTAAATAGAGTTCGAAAATGGTACACCATCCGGTCCGCCTGATCTTGACTTTGAACTTTGTTTTCTTGTACGGCAATAATGCTCAAGCTCATTCTCTGCGAACAACCGAGTAATGTTGAGTACTGCCGGCGTCTCGACGATAGCCCACATACGTTAATCGTGGCAACACATAGGGCTGCTTCCTGCGTTTTGGCGATACTGGGTAAAAGGAAACGCATGGGGTTTGCCTCGGGTCACATGGCTATCTGTTTGGCGTCGAAAGGCTCTGGACCGTTCTTCGGACAGACACAAGTGACCGAGTCAGTCCCTTTGTCTTACATTCCCTATGGTAGGTTTGCATCCTCCTTGTCGTCCCCCAAAATGCTTCTCTTTTTTCCAGCGCGCTCTTCGGCCAGGTGCCACCTGGAAGGCGGCTCCTCCCGGCCATACACAGCTGGTCCACACGGTGTCGTCCCTACACCTCTTTGCAGAAAGGGCCACTAGCAAGAACTTCGGCATCAGCCATGTGCACGTCTCCTTCGTCCTCCTCCGGAACGTCGACATAGACCCTGTTTACAGGTGGTGCTCGGCGCAGGACTTACTGACGTGGAGGGATCCCGCACCTGCGCGATCCATACCCTCATCTTCCTTGGCGCCTCGACATCTAAGCTCGACGCCGCGGCGCCTCTAGGGACCTCTGGTGGTCTCCGTACGACTGGCATTGATGTTGTTCACACCCTCGCGGCCTCCTCGGCTTCCGCCTCGTCCATGAGGAGCTCTAATTTCTCATCATTGCATACAGGGACCGCGGCCAGCGCGTACGTCCAAACGCATTCGACAGCCTGGTGGCCGAACCGTCGGCAGACGCTGCATATGGGGGCTCGGCACTCCTTTCGATTGTGACCCGTCCTGTTGCAGTGTAAACAGAGAGGCGCCAGGCCAGGCACCACGACGAAGGCCATCTCGCCAGCAATTCTCAGCTGATGCAGGAAGTCGTTTACGGTGGAACCACTCTTCAACCACAGGTCCGCCGTACGCGCCATAGGGCCGATACTCGTCCAGCCGTCAACACGCCACTTTTCCCTAGCTACTCCGGTGACAGTCCCGTATGGCGCCAGGGCCGGTTTGACGTTGTCGTCTGCGACGTTGAATAGCAGCCAGTGGAGCTCGACCCTTACATCCCCAGTTGCTCGGGTCGACGACGATACACCTGTCGGCCCTTGACGGTCAGCTCGGGCGTTGAGAGCATTTCTTTCTTCGCCTCGGCATTCTTGAAGGTCAGCTCCCATACATGATTCATTTGATATGCCCCTAGGGCGATGATATCGGCCAGCAGGAACTGGCGACGCAGCTCGTCTCGAAAATTCTCGACGCGATATGGCCGTGCCTTCACGTCAGCATGCAGAAAGCCAATATTTAAAACAGCTGATCCGGTTGGCAGTGATGGCAGCATAATGATATAATAATGTGAATCTTCCCGAGACCTGTGACCGCGGTCCGTGAGGGTCGCCGAAGCCGCTCCTGTGGAGCAAGACCTTCCACGTCCGTGTCACCTCGGCGTTCGGAGATGGAATCCTGGCCACCATTCCCCCTAACACAGAAGACAAACTAGGCGTGTACTTACAACTTTGATACAATAGGTGAAGAAAAGATAGATGCAGTAAGACTCATGACAACGGATACCGGAACAAAGGGGAATAGAGTTCAGTCGCAACTAAATACCGGATATCCTGACTTATCCGGAAGTCGGCCCTGGTTTTGGGCCGTATGTTCGTTTATTATATCTTTGAATATAGACGTGACGAAAACCTCACACGCGCGAAAATGTTCAGTCACCAAGAGTTATACCTTCTTACTCGAGCGACGCCATAACGGCTTAAATTTGTATAGTCGCATTTCTAGAGCTCATGATCACTCACCAGGGGCTGTTTCACGGCCTGTGGTTTGCCACGAGATGCTCGCCTATTCAAATCAGTGTATGACCAAACTCTCTCAATATGTGGCCCTGAGTGCCTCTATTCGACCTTTTTTGTTTCACAACAAACTAACAAACTCATTGGCGCCGTTCATTGGGTAGCCTAGGCAAACTTCCGATTTACGTATCTTTCCTATCGTTTACTTATCAGTAATTGATTTCAAGGATGAATTACGTCTGACAGTGGTATAAGTGTCAACTTTCAGAAGATAGCGTGTATTTTAACATTGAACATTGATTTATTTGTCACATAAGTTTACAAAAACACATTTGATTGTGTATATTTGATTTCGCAAATACCTCGAAACTCGCCGTCTATAGACGCTTTGCAAACTCGCAAAAATACAGCCGCCATTGCTAACCTTATCTTGTTTCATCTAGAGTAACTAAATGAGCTGCACTGTGAAGCGTAGCTTATTTAGTGACACTAGTTTTATCTGAGATACCAAGCCAAGCCAATGAAGCGGGCTTTGACGAGCCTCCACAAAGGCCAATGATGGGGAGAAAGACACAGTCAAGTCTGAAATGGCAATAACTTCTCCTGCTGTGGTAATGCTGGAGTGAAGCGATTGAAATGAGGAGGAAACGCAAACTGAAAGTCGGTTATGGCGGTGTCCATGCCCAGCTGCTGCAAAGCGTCTATTAGCGGCGAGATGTTTGGGTGGCGCCCTCCTATGGTTACCTCTCGTGACGTCATTACCCTGTGAACAACAAGTTCGATGGTGTTTGTAATTAGCATGGTGGAAGCTGGAAATCATTGCGCTTTTAAACCAATACTGCCAACACCGTCAAAATCGAAGTTCTTACATTACTCTTATTTCCGTCGATGAGGAATCCTTTGCTGACGTCAAAGTCAGCATTCGGCCAATCGTGGAGGGCCGACCACCGCGACGCTTTCGATCGGTCACGTCGCCAATAGTTCAAAACAGGAAGTTGTGAGCTTTTGCACACTTGCGACTCCAGGCTTCAATTCACGCGAGTAAGAGAAAATAGACCTTTCCAAAAAAGGGCTCCTGGCCTATTCCATTTTCAGACTTCGAACGTGTGGCGCGTGATTTGCTCGCTTTGCGAAGCAGCGAACATGCGCGTGCTGGGCTGAGGCTCCCTATGGGCAAAAAAGAAATTGGTGTGTGTATGGTTATAAAGCCTCAAGTCAGTGTGCCTCAACGGGCGACTTGTCTCTGAGCTGTATAGGAGCAATCTAGCAGTGCGGTACAACCGCTAGCCCGGGGATTTTAAACATGCACCACGCAGTGGTGATACACGACCGCACGCCGGTGCGATGCTCATCTAGACCGAAAAAGGCAGGGGTGGGGATGTTCCTACGGGAGTCAGAGTTGCCGGTTTGTTTTCCACATGCCGCCGCGCCGCTATTGGTATGACCGATCACGTGAGGAACAAAGAATCCTGCGCCGTACAGGAAAGCTACCGATACGGTCGCTTTACGACGTTGCATGCGCCCTGGCGTATGTTCCCCTGCTTTCATTTAAAACCCCGTAATAAAATTCACTCTTTCAAGTACCGCCAACCGCTGTTGTGGAAACGCGCAAGACGCCTGCCATGAGCAGAGTACCTTCATACACACGCGCGCTTTTGCTTGAGTGGTGACATCTCAGCCATTTTTCCGCCCAAACGTTTTCGTTATGCATTTTGAAGCGCGCGCAATCTGGAGTCCCTCAGCTCGAGCGCGTAGCTTTGGCTAATGCCTAGACGCCATTTTACCGCCCAACTCACGCACCGAGTGCGCGAGAGCGTCACGCGCTGGCGCATTCAAGGCAACAATGGATGTCTTCACCCTTTAGACAGACAGACATGTAGGCACCCTAGCCATGAACGGGTGGTCCGCCGTCATTTGTTTCCAAGGGCCGCTCGAGACGCGGGCCTCGCGCACTCGCGCATTTGATGCTACTTGCAAGACAAACGAAAACACATCGAGGGGCTTCACTTTGCCTCCTTCTCCTCCTTTACTGTTTTTTTATGCGCGTTGGCGTGCGAGACGCCGTTATTCGTTGAATTAAGTCACGTGGCGAGAAAAGAATCCAGGGCCGTGCAGGAAAGCCGGTGCTACGGCAACCCGTTAAGGATAAACGTGCTACTCTGTCTCCCATAGGGAGCCTGTACAGAAAATCTACTTGCGACTTAGCTGTATTCCCCCTGGTGCCGGTGTCTCTGTCATGGGTATTGCTTCATCTTAGTTCCCTTCACCTATTACATTTGAGTTCTGAGTACGTGCCTGTCTTTGTTCTGTGTTTCCTCCTCTTTTGTCCTTGTCTCTTTGCGCGCGACTTTTCACTATGTTCCAGTTCTAAAATTTAGATTTTTCAAGTTCGCTTCAAGCTCGTTTTGAGGTCGGTTCAACTTAGGGTTAATCAATGAAACGCCATGCCCTCGTCTCAAGACGGCAGGAAGTTACCTTCCAGTCAATTCGCATCTATAAATTGGGGTAAAAAAAACATAAAGAAACAGAACGCCTACAGACGAAACGCATGTATTGCAAAAGGGGATTTGTGCACTTGAGCCCTAAGCTGACAGTGAGGAGGAAGCTAAGTGTTTTTTATACCACTCCTGCGCTTATCTTTCGCCACGTCATCACCCACCTTTCCATGCCCACGCGCAGAGAGCAAAGTCAGGTGATGAAAAGGGAGCAGATAATTGGTGAGCCGAGCGCGTGGCTGCTCTGTCAGCTTAGAAAGCAGAAAATTGCACAAGAGGAAGTAAACTAGCGCCTTTCCCTCAAACCCCTCCCCCAGCCCGCGCAAGACAAAAGTACAAAGCAAAAAAGACAGTTTTGCGGACGCGCACAATTGCCCCAGCAAAGGGGTCCGATGACCCTCGTACCAGGTACTGGCAGGATATTCGTATGCCCTGCAGACCTATGAGTTTTTCCGAAATTTTTGTATTGTTTTGTAAGGGAGTCATTTTAAACGTTTTGAAGTAATTGTATAGCTATTTTTGTAGATATTTTTGCAGCAGATCTACTCTACTTCGCTAAATATTTTTATTTTGTGAGAAAAAATTCTGAAACTCGAGCAAATATCAGCAAAACTATTTTTAAGAAGGTCTTTTTGATTCTTGGAAAATACCTAAGCTAAACTACCAACCTGTAAATCTTAGTCATTGGACATACGATTTCGGTCGTGTTTCAATGGCAGCGTCTTTTTGAGGCTTGACGCCTTCACGGTGAAATGCATACGCAAAAATAAATAGATAACGAAAGAAATAAACGAACAGAAAACAATTGCTGTTGCTTTTTCCATTTTCCGCGCTCGAAGTTTAGGTCGACTTTAGAAACATGTACACCTCGGTTCCAAAATCATTTTAGTGTGGGGTCAGATTGCTCGCCCCAAAAATGTTGAGGCCGACGTATGGCAGAGGTCAAGATATTTCGCTAAGACGGGACGTCCTGCTCTTTGATTTTTGTATACTTGCAGTTTCGGTAGTGACATCTATGACTTTCATTCGTTTAAAAGACTACTTTGGGCCCTAACCTCATGTGATACCAAGAGCATAATTGCACCGCCCCGCCAACGTGCCGGCATTTTTTAAACGAACAAGAAAACAAACACACTCTTGCACCGAGCTCAATTCTCTCCGAAATTAATGAAGCTCAACATGACTAAAAAAAAAAAAATGAACTTCCAGTCTTGCCGTTTTGGTGAAGAAGAAAGACCAGCGAAGCTGTGCTATGGTGGGAACGAAGTAATGGCCGGCCGCAAGTCGGCAAGCCAGAGTGGAAAGGCTCGAAAGGTTGTGCCATCTATGAGCGACAATGGTAACCAGACAACAGGCAAGCCGGTTGTCTGGTTTCCACCGTCACTCAAAGGGTGGCGGTGGCTGTCCAGAGTTTCGTGTCGTCTTTTGTTTACTGACGGATAGGATACTGGGGAAACTAGCCCTTAACAGCTCCGCTGTGAAAATCTCTCCATTCTACAGATGTTTTTCTACTCACGATTTCTATACCAACATTAAGAGAACTCCTTGCACTTTCACGACAGTATTTATTGAAGTTAGAAATCCTGAACTTAGAACTTTGTCTTTGGCATCTGCTCCTGTTGAGAGAAACTTAAGGCAGCTGACGTGCGTCCTATAGCGATGTGCTCGCGCTCGCGGTTTATAGTAGCGGAATTGTCATACAGGTGAGTAACATGACAAGAAGCTGGGACGTAATAACTAAAACTCCACACAAGACAGATAAAAATAGACCAGTGTAAACTATGTGAATACGTTATTAGAGCAGAGCTACGTTTTGGGCGGAAATGAATCCGCAAGATAAGGCCTTCAAGGCACATGGCATTTTCAGCGCTTGTGAGGCGGGAATTGGGGCTCGCAATCATTTGCCTTTAGGTCGTGTCTCAGCCAGTTATGGGCCGTATGCGGCACGCGGGCCGAGGGTTCGAGATCCTACACCAACAATACCAAAGGGCGTAAAAATAATATTAAACATTTTGTCTATACGTTTGCCAAAAGTCAAACGTAGCTGTTTTTTCCTTTTACTTTTATTCGTCACGTTGTACTTGGAGGAAGCTTTAAGCCGGGGTCACATCACTTATACATCATACAAAAGACAGTTCGCAAGCAGAGTAACGTAAGTAACCACAAGAACAAGATCCGTCCTTCGAATGCCGCATGACAACGAGCTGAGAGATATAGTTTGCAAGCGGCATTCGAACCACGGATATCGCTGTGACTGATGCTTGCAGACCATCTTTTGTATGATGTATAAGCAATCTGAACCCGGATTACATATTTGCGCGATAATTGCATTTATATATAGGTCTGGTACTCCCTAGATATAACTTATAACAAGGGCGTGTATTTTCCGGCGTTTATTATTAGCAGAAATCGGCAGAAGGTTTCGTATGCCCGTCGTTGAAGAGCAGTGAACAACGAAATACGCTCGCGTCGACCCGCTACAGAAGTCTCGCTCCTTTCAGACAAGAGCTTTGTTGGCTTCGTCGTCGTCGCATAGAGGTACCATCAATCCCCCTGCCGCGGTCGTGCTTATGGTACCCCAAATTTCGAGAATTTCCCAGATCGAGCGTAACTTGCCAAGTTTAGGATTGATCATCAGCCCATGAGGTGGTCTCCCTTCGGCACCAGAAACGTTCAAGATCTTCCTTCGACTCCAGCAGTTTGATTTTGGTTCAAAAGCGGGCTGAATACAAGGCGGTCCAAACCAATCCGCGCAACGTCTCAAATAAAAGTGGAAAAAAGACGAGTCGGGTCAATAGTGACGTCAGCGCTGACGTTTTCCAGGTCCCTCATTCCGGCTCCAAAGTTTAATAAATTGATCTGTGACCCGAACACAAACGAGGCCGGAAAGCCCCTTGGACAATCAGGGAAGGCGGTCCAACCTCATCGCCCTCTTCGCAAACTCTGTGCATGTGGGCTCTGAATGCGAGGTAAGGGCCACCACAACAAGCGACCACCATCCTTCCCCCACCCCTGCCTCATTCCTTTGGCGGTTGGTCGTGACATCACACATTTTGACTGGTCCGTTTGAAAACCGCCTTGACGTCACTTCTCCGGTCGCGCCTGCCGTTCCGGCCGTCGCTACTCCTTCAAACACTTCGGCACACTTCCGGGCTAAAACGGTAACCGAAAGTCGTATTAAAAGAAAGAGAGACGTGTTCCGTTTTCTGCATTATTCTGGGTGACGTTTTGCTTTGTTTGGACAGCCCTTGTCGCCTCTACCAGCAGGAATATGCCACCCGGGGGAGAAAGGACACCTTCTTGGAAAGCGAGACAACCCATGACGCGTCCGGCGCCCCAGACTGAAACAGCGCATGCGCGCGAGGAACATCACCGAGAACAATCACGAGCTGTAGCCAAATTATATAACAACCTCATCATGGACAGCGAGTGCCATCTCGGAGAAAGCAGAAACAAAAAAAAAGATCAAAGGGGAAAAGGAAAGCAAGCACCGCTTTTTGGTTCTTTTAATAGGCGGATCTCACCAGCTATAGTTTCACAACGCCGCCGCTGCCGCAGTGCATAGAGAGAACTTTAGTTTTTCTGCACGCGGGACAACCCCGCTGGAGCTTTGCGCGTGCAGAGCACGAGATGACACGAGCCGTCTTGTGGACTGCCGCCTGCTCCCTCTTCGGAGACGGCCCTGAAGTCATGACGTGTTTCCCTCTCCCTCTTCTCTTCTTTGGTCCCCTCTCCCTAGTTCCTTATCCTTCTTCTAACTGACCTCCGCAGCGCGCTCCAGGCAATAATAGGCCAATAAACGTGTTTTCAATCAATCAATCTTCTGTGAACTAATGTTATGGCGGCGTCACGCATGCGTGGAACGCTTAATAAGACCGGTCAATTGGTTATAGTTACGAAACGGATTGACTTATATCAATATTCTTGATATCATTCGGTTCCATATTAAATTTGAAAGACACGGGGTGGCAAGACCTTTTAGGTGTGTTTAAGTGGACATTATAAACTTTCTTCATACGCGAAGGCGACACAACAGCAAATTTTACACTTTTTTAAGATATATAGGAAAAAATAAACTTGTAGGCCGAAGACGGCACAACCACATCTTGAAAGCTGTGGATGTGTCGTCTTCGTCCTGCATGTTCATTCTTTCTTCAATCGTGACCCGCACAAACACGCTCTTCGTCCATCAATGGAAAAATGGTAGTTATATATTCATTCGGTTTCATTTCTGAGAAACGTGTTAATGTCTTTAAAATAAATATTTCCAAAATACATGTGCAACGGTTTTCGCGTGAGAATTAAAAAAAAACAGCATGTATTATCTTTTGGTTTACAGGATGCACTCTAAAAAAGGCATTTTTATTTTGCAAACTGATCTGTTAAGTGTTTAGCCTAAACTACGTTAGTCCAAACTAAGCTAAAATACGCATTCATTATATGGAACCCTTCTCAAATATATAACATTAACCTGAAAGAAACTTCCCAGAATCGCGCCGCTCGTTTTCCTACTTGTGATTATCCTCAGAATACCGTTTTCTTTCTCTGAAACGGTCAATATCTTTCCAAACTTTTGACAATCATAAAAAAAATCGATCTGCTATTTTTTATGAACTTACGTCTAACACCAATGGTCACCGAGTGCATTAATTTTCCCGGCCGGTAATATTTCCTCACGCCTAGATCATCCTTATAATGTTGAACATATTTTCTCCAAATCTAACACATACAAACACTCCCCTGCGAACACTATGCATTTCTGATTGAAAGAGTGGGCCCTCAAGATTGTGATGACAAATCACCAAACTTTGCTGCACAGGAGGTCGTTAAGTTGTCTGAATATTGCTTGTATAAGGATGATTTCTTACTTTTTTGTTCTCATACTGATTTTTTTTTCAATTGTTCATAGGGACAATGCCACGATTTTGAAATCAAATTTCGTCCACCGCAGGTCGTAAAAGGTGTGAAAAGAAAACGAAAACATAAATATAGAGAGCCAAAAAGATTTTTCGCTATTGAACTTAAAAAAAAAGAAAAACTCAACTCTTTTTATGCCTTCTTTTTTTCGAAAGCTCTCTGCCTTTTCACTGCGATGCATCCGCGGTGCCACACACGTCCGCCAAATCCATGTCTCCTATTGGGTAAGAGCCTACCTCACTACCACCGCGATAATAAACAATAAATATTCGGCGAATGCTTCTTAAACGTTTTGCTGAAGAATATTCTGATTCACATTTTGTTGAATAATTAAAGATGTGACGGAAAGTGCCGAATTTTATAATGCTCGAAGCTATGCGCCATTATCGTGTGTTAAACGAAGCAAGAGAAAGATAAGACTGGGCCTGCTATGTTTCTCGGTTCCTGCTCTCGGCTGAAAAACATGGCGTCGGTGGTGATCGTTGACGTAGTCGGCGTGGTGGAATCTCATCATTCCGCGTAGAGCGCTATCCTTGACTGAATTCTCGTCGCGTGTCGCGATGATAACCCAGCACGTCCTAGAAGGTTAGATCTATCTACTCCTGCGGCGATGTTGTGGAGGCACATTCAAGACAACAGAAACGTGCTTGCCGTCATCTTTGTTTTTGCTTCGACTACAGTGGTGCTTTCTTAGCTTTTTTCTCCTTCAACATCAGCCGGAATTCTTATTTTGCGCATTCCATGCGTGTGCTGAAGTTCAAGATATTACTGGTGCGCACTGTATTTAAAGGCGTGTATGAAGGATGCGAATTTGGACACGTTTTCATAAGTGTTGGCATTCCTTGAACTATCGCAACGTTTATTTTATCACGAAATCATATTTCTACGTTGCTAAATCTTTGCAAAGATTACATCGTCTTTTGCAATCGTGGAAAAGGCGTGTTGCAAGATCTGTACTATCAGTAAAGTAGTGTTTTAAAGTAGTGATCGTTCAAGATGGCGTACTACATCTTCTGCTTTTATTTTTTCATCCACTCTGCCCTGCGACCATATCCTGACAAAATAAAAGTTAATAAACCTTAAGCCCATAAAAATCTTTGTGCATTTTCTGCTATGCCAGTGAGTGAGATTGCGTCCCCTCCTGTTTAGAGATACCGCGGAAATGGCTGACGGCGGCCGAGACGCGGCAGTCGTCCTGACGACCTGCTGCGCTTCGTACCGCCGCCGTTATGCAGACGCGTTTTTTTTTTACTTTAAGTTTTGCTTTTATTGTTTGCACTTCTTTTTTTTAACCAAAGGTACATTTCAAAAAGATGATGTTCATTTTAATAAACTACGGTGGTCGCGAGTCGTTGCGATAAGGAGGTAGCGCCATCTATCAATACGAACGCCAAAAACACCACGCTACTGGACACCTGTCGTCTGCGTTGCTGCCCGCCGTAGACCCTGGCAAGTTTCTTGGCCTTATTTTTTACAGAAAGAGATCTACGCTTTGTAATTTTACAAGAAAAAACTGACCTGTGAAATACACCTTTGACGAAAGTTTAGATTGCTACGTACAGGCGTCGATTTTTACGGTGAGTTTTATATCAACCCTGGTGACTTGGACCACCCTATATATAAGGTTTCTTAAGTGTGTCTCATTGTACCCCACTACGTTGTCTTATTTTGCCCCACAGAGTGGGCTAAAGTAAGACATTGCATGACTTTCAGATATTCTAGTTTTGTTTAATATTTCGCTTGCTCCATATATATTGTTACGAACGACAAATGATGAGGCGACGAATGAACAGAAAATAAAAGCTTAATTTGGCGAACTTGTGCGGAAAACATATACACAGAGGTAGCGTCGCAGGCGTTGAAGGTCGGCGGAGTAGCACGACCGAGCTCGATAGCGAGACCGACCCCGCACCGTCTCACGGAGAGTCTTTTGTACCATGGGTAGGTTTCCGGAACATTCGACGTAGAGTGTTCGGTGCGTGCAACATTCGTAACTCGATCAGACGACAAGTTTCTCAAACTTGTGAGGACGTGAAGTTGAAAGAATAAATGAAAGGTGAGTCCGCTCCCTGGAATCGAACCTGGAGCATCCGTACGAATTCCAAGCGCGGTTTCCACGCGCAGGCCCGGCGACGCGCGTCGCAATATTTACTGAGCATAGAGTCAAGACTTCTAAGAATATCTCCACGCTGTGTTTGTTTAAATATTAAAGCAACAATAAAATGTACCATTGAACTGACTTTTTTTGTCTCATTTTTCCCCACCTTACCCTAACACCTGCATCCGCCCCTGGTTACAAATATCCTGCTCTATACCAACCGTCGTCATGCTTCCCCTCCGGTTAAAACGCCAGACGGTTCTAGAGGAGTTCCACGTGTCAAAAGTGCTCCAACGTATTCGACATTGTAATCTTTTGTAGAGGCTTTTCCATCTAAAGATTATGTAAGAGCTGCACACCGACAATTCTCAGAATGGATTCCGCTGCTGCTGGGGAAATTGTGGTCACGCTGGATGACATTGAACGCATTGGCCGTTCCAGCATAAACGAGAATGCTTGGATTATCCACAACACCGGAGCGGACGGGGAGCAGACGCTGAAGGAGAACATGGCTGCCTACCAGAGGTAAGCTTCGCAGTAACAGGAGAAAAGGCAAAATACAGAGCGATAAGCTCAAGGTCTCGTCTTTAAAAAAATATTGAAATGAAGACACATGTTTTTCTCAAAATGTTGCTATACAAATCGTCAGAAAAGCGGGAACTGTTAAAGGAAGATATATTATTTAGACATGTTCACCTTGATTAATTCAAGAGTGAAGTAAGCAAAGGAGGGGCAGTGTGTTTGCTGTCTTGTTCTGTTAAACAAATGCCAGCATGTTGGCGAGGCGGTGCAATTCGGTTATTGTTATACCATAAGGGAAGGGCCCAAAGTAGTGTTACAAGCAAAACAAAGTTAAAGATGTCATTTCCAAAACTGCAAGTTTATAAAAATCAGAAAAACCAAGGCGTCATCTCTACGAAATCTCTTGACCCTGGCCTTACGTTGACTCTCAACATTTTAGGGGCGAAGGTCCTTAGGGTCTAGCCTTGTCCGTCCGTCTGTCCGGCCGGCCAACGTCCGTGCTCACATTAAAATAAAAAAAATTGCGCAGTCGACAGGATTCGAACCTGTGCGGGGAGACCCCAATGAATTTCTAGTCCATCGCCTTAACCACTCGGCCACAACTGCGGACGAGTAGGGGGCTCTGAGATGATGTAGTAACTCAAGAGCTGGGGTTTCTGTCATAGGATGAAAACCAACGTTAATAAAACACTCAGTTGGGAAACTCACCCTCCAAACCTGGGCCGCTGCGGTCCACCGAGACCGAGCTAAATACGATAGCAGCGCAACTTTTTAGCGACGAGTTGAAACATGAAAGTTGCTCTATATAGCTTCTGCGAGATGGCCCTGCAAAATGGCGACACCGGCCTTCGCCCGACTGGACATGCAGCCGTGCAGTTCCCGGAGTGGAGGCTGCAGGAGAAATGGCGGCGTTGCGATCGACATTAGCTCGGTTCTCGAGTACGGATCGGAGCCACTTTTTTAAAGTAGGCTGTATGGCAGTTTCCCAACTGAGGGTTTCTAGTAACGTTGGATGAAACGTTGCATGTAGCCGGTCAACGTCTATACAAGAGTGGGCGCTCTGGTCAAATGCGTATATAATCGTGTTAAACTTTGCATGCATTGGCTCAGCGTTTATAGACGAGAGGGCGCTGCGGTTACATGCTCAAATGCGTATATAACTCACGTTCCATACCAAACATTCTCTTTCTGACAGGGACCGTTGACTTAAGCGGTGGAGATGCGTTCCCACGGCTTATAGCGTATCAAGCTGATCCACTAGAAGAACCACTGGCTCTGCATTTCACCGACCATAAAGCAGTAATAATGAATTGAAACACAACCCGGAACTCACACAACATATGAGCAATAAAAAATCAGTACCAGCAGCACTACCTATGAACAATAAAATCCGTTTCATCAGCACCACCAGAGCTTCGCCCCAATCAACATCACTCACCACGTGAGGATGCGGTCATTTTTGAGGTGTATTCACGGTTGTCTAACCTACGGCTTCGTTGAACCCAATATTTTTTTCTCCCGCCAAAAGTAGAAACGCAAGTGGCTTCGCTTAAGTTAACCGTCTTATCGGAACCATATGGAAATATATTACTGATTACAATTTACACTAGAAGGGAAATAATTCTATATACTAATGTTATTTACAAAAAAAGAAAAATAAGGAAGCTTGTGCTTACTTCTTAACGTCCTTTCGGCACTTGAGAACGATGACTCCCCAACAAACAACGCAGTGGACGCCACTCGACTCCACGCAGCCAGCGCAGCTCTGATCCGCAGTAGACAGATAAAAAAATATTTTTTAAGCAAACACATTCAAAGTAAAATCTTCTATTTTTATCAACTACGTAGTAATATTTTTCCATACTTTTTTTATTGTCGTGTGTTGTTATCTACCTTGTTATAGTTTCGTATTCCATTGGCTGAATCCGGGGAGGAAAATATCAGGTAGGCTTTGCACCAGAGATGTGCTCAGAACTCTAATCAAAACAGCGATCTCCCAGAGGCTTTCATTGCGGGATGTTCTGGGGATCACAGACCCAGGTATGTCCTCAGAACTTTAATCTCCCGAACGGGAGATTGGGATGTTCTGGGGATTTGTTCAGGACTTTGTGTTTTGTCTGGGATTCCTTTCAACCAGCCTGCTTTCGGACGTGGAAATCGCCTTTTCATACATATGCGGTTGCGGGTAGGCATTAGGTAACTAAAAAACAAAACGCGGGAATAATTTTTGATAAAATTAACGGAAAAGTACTAATACGCCTCATTAAAAAAATAATAATAAAAAACTTATTGCAAATATAATTTAGATACATAAATCGTTTAAACCACTATACAAAAAAATTGATTTGCTTTTCACAAGCTTTTATAAACACGGAAATTGATTCTTCAATCGGCCCAATCACTTAAAGCAGTGGAAAAAGTTCACTGTAAATTTATTGAGATCGTTAGAGTGGTTTAATTCAAAACGTTTTTCTACATAAAACAGACGTCATACTAGAGCAATAACCGCTTGATTTGTTTGGTCATTGAGAAAGTTTTATTTGCTGTTATACTGCAGCAGAACACATTAAGATTAACTTCAAGGTCCATTTAAGAATCCCGAGAAAACAGCTCCTTCCCGCCAAATTGTTTTCTATCGCATTCGTGCACACGGTGACACTGCTGCCAGTGTCTCTGAGCTGAGTGCCGAACCGGAACCAAACCAAACCGAAAACCGGAAACGAACCGTAATTTTTAGCCGAGCCGGAACTGAACCGAACCGAAACCTTCGCCGGCATCCTGGAACTCAACCGGAACTAAACCGATAGCGTGAGATACCACTGGTTTGTGTGCAAGGAGTGGAGTTTGACCGGTGCTGGTCTATCTTGCTACACAGACTGCGTCTTCGGCCAAGGGTTCTCCGAGGCGTTGCACACCGGCAATTGGAGGTAACCCTTCTGGGTGACCAGAAGCTGTCGCTACCGGTCGGGATCTCGCCGACGGCCCTCCATAAATTGGCGCACCCGGACGGAGAAATTGCCACCGCGAGAGGTGAGGGCACCGCAGCGTCCCAATCTAAAGGCCGGTTCACACGGCACCGACCGCTTACGTTTTGTTATGTTTACCGAAGTATTCGGTAAACATAACCATCCGCCCATGAGGAGGGTCAGTGGAACAGCCGTGCTTCGTGCGAAGCGTGGCAACCAGTTGAAGACGTAACCTTGCGGCGACAATTTGAGGGACAAAGAAGTCGCGCCAACCTATGACGTAACGGAAGAAAACGTAAGAAAATGCTCCTGTGCGAATGAGCCTTTAGTCGCGCATATAGCCAACGTCACCTATAGTCGTTGACAGCTTAAAAAAGCCCACAAGATATTCAGCCTCAATCGCGAGCTTGTTTCCATCCCTCGAGATTTGGCTGAGCGTGCGAACAAGTGCTATCAAAGGCGGTAAGCTCGCACTCGAGGCGAAGCATCCACAGGGTCCATAGCCTGTCACCCACTATGTTTTATTACCAAAGCCTGCGGCCAGCAGAGCCGTAAGTGTAGAGAGTTCGGCCATTCGTTGGGAAGTATAGGAGACAAATGAGGAGGCGCCCTTGGCCGAAAGCGGGCTGGGTGTGTTCGAGGGCGTCTTCAGAAATTCGAATGTGGCCAACCAGAAGCCGGAAATAATACCATGGCGGTGGTCGCGAGAAACAAACTTGATAAGTGCGTTGGAGTAACTCACGGTGACTAAAAATATGGTGCACGTGATGTTTCAATCACGGTCGTCCGAAATCATGGTGGAAGAGTGCGACTAGAGGAACGATCAACATAATCCTTACGCCAAGCGCCGAGGGCCAGGAATCTGCCGTCCGAGCGGTCACACTCTGTCCGAGCAAAACAGAGTTCGAGCGGCGCATTTATTTCTTACATCTTTCTGCACGATCATGAACGAAACGTCACGTGCACCCTATTTTCAGCCATGAAGGGTTACTACATTTAACGTTTCCGCACCTATTAAAACGATCAAAACTGTTTCTCGCTACCACCGCTAGGGAATTCTTTTCGGCTTCTGGTTGGCCAAGAGAGCATGCCAAGCCCTCTTTGTGTCTGATGTACGCCCTGGCTCTGCCCACGCCTCCCATTGACCAAACTCTCTCTATACACGGCTCTGGCGGCCAGTCTCCTCTAGCTCCGCGTAGCGTCACCACACTCGGATGGCGCCAACTCGGCAATATACCCTTTTCCTGAAAGCGCTCCATCTGGTAGCCGCTGCGCCAATTATCCGAGCCAGCCATAGCTTGAGCACGTTCCATGAGCGTGCACCGGACACGAGGAGTGTGTTGGCGTTCCGTGTGAACTCTGCTCAGCTAGTAACGACAACGAGCGCTGCGTCCGCGTTGGGCGACGTCTCGGATCCATCCACACGCTTCGTGCTCCAGCAATGGCGACTGCCAATGTTGCTCGATGGAGATTTTGAAAAGCGTCTATAGTGCCCGAGCCCGTCACCGAGGGTCCTAAACGCGTGGACCCTGTAAGCGATGACGTCACAACATGGCGCTGCGCTCAAAACAAACCGTTGCTAGGGCTATTGTTATTGACGAATGCATCGGGTCTCGACGTGCGGTTAGAATATGTCCGATAAATAGGTGCAGCATTTCTGTTTTGAGTGCCTGAGTCTGCTCAATATCTTATGATTCATATTTTTTTTCGTCTGAGTGTCATAAATAAATAATAAAACAAGTAATAAAGTTTCGCCTGTTTGCCTTTCATGCAGACGACACGAAGGTTGTGCGGGCTCAACGTATTTTTTTGTGGGAGTACTCAAGCTGCGTAAAATTAAGTTGGTGACGAGAGAGAAAACTTCTCTTCTCGGGGTCAACTTTCTGTGGGACTTTCGAAGCGAACAATGCCCATGAACAGCTTTGATCAACGCTCGAAATGCGCGAGAGCGCGAAGCCTGCCCGTGGAAGCTTCCGCAATATTGAAAAGGGCCAAAAACACTATGAAGACGAATCACGTTTGACAACGTCGTGAAGGGTTTCAACGTCGTAGTGCAGACCGGCGCATGTTCTACGGAGTTCTCACGTCAGAGAACTTAATTGGTTCAATGCACAATTCTGTGGTCAAACGAACTTTTCATAAGAGATATATATCTGACCTGATTTTTTGGTCATGCAGCTTTTTCGTTTTTCTGTTTACTGAACAAGGAAGAATTAAATGGATTTTTTCTCCCTGTGTTGATTACAAGAAGAAACGAAACACATGTCCATATTGCGAGCCTGAAAGGCAATGGTTGGTGTCTCCAACCTATCATGTAAGAGTCACAGTAATTGCTCCTACAATACAATGCATATCAAATGCAAAATCCAAGAGGGCCTGACGCTGCCTTGCTATCATGCTCTAAACATATGCTTCTCTTGTTTATTTTTACCACATCTCCATAAGTGTGATGATTTCCCTCACACAGTATCCCGTATTGTACGCAAATACAATTATAGACCTGATAAGGTTTTTCAGACCTGCTATGTTCCCAACAAATGCAAGATCAAATTCGTAAAATTATGAAAATGAGTTAAGCTATTGTAGACGGCATACTTCAGTAATTACGTACGCGTTCGTCTGTAGCAGGCCTCTCGAGACATCTCGAGGAACGAACGTTGCCGGCGAAAATATCAGGACAAACAGCCGATTCTCACCAAACTTCTGTCCTGGTAAGTTTGAAATCTAGGCATTGTATACCTATACTTTTTAGACGTCTAAATGCCACGTCCGATTTTTGAACGATTTTCTTTCGGCGCAAAATCTAGTCTCATAAATTCGTCTATAGCAGGGGTGTCAAGCACGCGGCCCGCGGGCCGCATGCGGCCCGCGACTCGCTGGAATGCGGCCCGCAAGCAATCGGCTGCCAGTCCCGGTTCCCATGTCTCGAGCGCAAGAAATAGCATGCGCCATCGTGATCTCATCTCGCCGATCCATTTTTGCTCGAAAAGTAGTTCCTCTCTTCTAACGTATTCACATTGTTTTTACTGATTTGTATTCATTTGCCCTTTGTTTCGTTCTATGTTTTGCTTCCCACCTTTTTGTAACGTACAACAGTTCCGCTACCAGTCTGCAGGTGCGAGCATTGTTGAAGGATGCATCTCGGTCTGTGCGAACTCTCGATCCGCAGCACCAACTGCCGAAGAAAATGCTACGAGCTCGGGATCCTCACCTAAAAAATATCACAATTAAAAGACAAGTATGGGAGGTAATAGAAATAGTCAAGAAAGCAGGAACTGCCATATTAACTTCTTGGTTTTTTAGAGGCATATTGAGTTTGGTTAATTCCTGAGTGAATTGAGCAACGAGAACGACAGTGTACTTGCTCTCTTGTTCCATTAAATATGCGAGCACGTAAGAGGTGTGGTGTCATTTTAATTATTGTTATCAGATTAGGTCAGGACCTAAAGTACTCATATAAACAAATCAAATCTAAAAAAATGCCACTGACAAAACTGAGATTAAAAAAGCATAAAGCACGAGGTCTCGTCTCTCTCGAAAAGTTTAACACTGCCCCCCCCTCCATCCCCTCCCCGTCAACGTTGGCCCTCGGCCCTCACAATGTCGGCTACCTGGCCCCTTTGCTATAGACCACTGGTCTATAGCAACGCCCCTAGCGACGGTTTGTTTGGACCAGTGACGACAGGCTTACGGGGTCAAATGACTGGACACGAGGTGACCCAGTCCAAGGCTGACGCGGCAATGCTATTCTATTCTGTGCCTGGGCTCGTTTGCACTGTGATCATATCGAAATGTTTGTGCATGAGATTTGTATAGTCTATGTATCAAGGATTAGCAGGAAACAATTTAGTATGCCAACAATTTTTTGTGATATCCACTTTCTAAACAAATATATTACCGATGCAGGTAAGAAAGCTATTCTCAGTCCTGCTTCCGGTAGCATGATGGCGCTCAGGATTTAGCACTGCACTTCTTGTTTGTCTAGCGGGCGTTGTTACTTTACGACGATAAGACTTAGGTCATTGGTCATGCACTGGGTATGTAGGCCACAAAACACACACACACACACACACACACACGCACGCAAACACGCAAACACACACACACAGGCACACACAAACACACGCGCACGCACACACACACACACACACACACACACACACACACATATTTATAGGGTAACGCCAAACACACCCTGCTACTGGACCCTTGTCGTCTGCGTTGCTGCCCGCCGTATACCCTGGCAAGTTTCTTGGCCCTATTTCTTACAGAAAGAGAGCTACGCTTCGTAATTTTACAAGAAAAAAACGACCTGTGAATTAACCTTTGACGAAAAGTTTAAATTGGTACGTGCAGGCGTTGATTTTTACGGTCCATTTTAGACCGAGCCTAGTGACTTGGACCACCCTATATCTACATATATATATATATATATATAATTCCCTGTCAAACCCTCACGTTGCAACCTAATTGTTTCTACATAACGAATGAGGAGTAGGATACTAATATATAAATTACCGTAAACTAGTTCATAATTTATATCAGGATGACACAACTGGGGTCCTAACTCGTCAAACACAAAGGTGGAGCCGAAAGTTTGCGGAGCGCGCCGATTGGACGTCGGCGAAAAAAGCGCAAAGTCATCGTCGTGATAGGCCAATCGGTGCGCTCCGTCAACTTCGGCACCAACTTTGTGTTCCGACGAGTTCAGAGGCCAGAAGCTACAGCATTAAATGGATTTGTATTTCGTAAATGTTGCACGGTAAATCAATGCTAGCAAATAAAAAATAAAAAGAGGAAAATTTGAATTATTTATAAAAAAATGGAAGTCGATGTTTCTCTCCGAATTCTAAATTGGAACACAGGTAACTTCCACAAAGACAAGAAAAAGCACCAATATTACTCGTTATCTGCGCTATGCCGTTCTCTTCGCGCAAGTTACCGATGCCAAACTGGAAAAGACGTTTTTTGTTTTTTTGTAGACGTGAACCTTTATTTCCAAAAATTTTGTATTTCGCATACCTGGTTAGCCTAGTAGACGTCACATATTGTAAATACAACCAATTATAGTCTTCTGTTCACATTTTTAAAGCAGTTCCTTAACTTTATGACCTGGTTTCTTAGGCGTGAGTGCCACAAAGAGACTTAACAAAACAAGATAATATGGCAAACGACAATGACGGGGTCGGTGGCTGTGGGACATCTGATCACGCGGTTCGTGCTTATATGGGTCTCATTGTCATGTGATTGACTTTGCGGTGCACGTGACCATGTCACTCTACATCAGTGACACGTGACACCGTGACCCCGACAGTATCACGGCATTAATACACGCAACATGGCGTCACGGTGACCGACCGGCATACTTTGATGTCTGCAGGGTCAGCGGTGACATAGTGATGTCAGGCTCGCCACGTTACAACTTGCAAATCTGACCGTCACAGTGCCACCGGTAAGTAACCGTCGTGTTGGCGGCGTCATCACTGAGTTGGTGTCACAGGGTTGACGCGACCAATAAATTGCAATAAAAAATAACATGTAGTCGAGTGAAGAGCCTCTCAAATCTGCATTCTTCGTAATTCGGTCACCCATACGACCGATCAGGAAGGTGATAAATGTACTTATTTCTACCGTTTTAGGGAGCCAGGCTGAGAGGTCCTTGATGATACTGAGCGCCCAAGGCAGCACCAACATCGAGAATAAAGTAAGGCAGGCACCAGAGGGCATTTGGTGGTTCCAGGTGCAGATCTTTAGAGACCGAAACGCGTACAAGGAAACTCGTTAGCCGCGCGCTGAAAGGGCCGGCTACCGAGCGATCGTGCTCCACCGCCCCGGACATGCCAGTAGACTGGAAATCATGTCGTCAGACGGCAGAAGGGACTCGCACACCACACTCCTTTTTGACGCCAAGCGACTAAATCATTTCAGAATGTTCTGTTTTAGATTTGGCGAGTTTGACGTAAAACTGATGTCCGCTCTCGCTCTGGTTTGCAGTCTATGAAGAGATCGCCATTATGCTCGTGCACGTGGTCAAACAAAACTCGTGCAGCGCAGTTCTAAATGTTAACAGAGCGACGCCCTTTATCATAATGACGCAGGAAGCTCCCTGCCTTCGAATGCTGCGAGCATCACTGTGCCGTCCTCTCTTTTCACGCTACAAAGTTATTCACATAACTTCTTGACCACACCTCGTATAACGCCATCCGTACGAGGCCTGTAGTCACAATTTCATAACATTGTGTGGCGATGCATTTAACCTAATGTTATATATGCTGCAGTCGTCAAGGCGTTCGTACTGTATAGTTGGTTTCGTAAAAGTTGCAAATTTTCCTCCTTGTTTATTTCTCATCAGGCATGTGTACCTGTTTATTTTTATTTAGGGGCAACTTCATTATTTGTTAGTTATGTTGCAGTGCGCTCACTGAAGGTTATTTTGTAACGCAATTGTAAGTAACGCGTTACAAGTAACGTGTTACATTTCTTTATTTACTTTTTTAGGTAGCAAAGTAAGGACTTAGGTGTGTTCCTTTAAGAAAGAAAGAGAAACGTATTTTTATTACTTCCTATTTGTGTAACCAATTCCACATTCCTAACCAAAAAAAAAAAGTGCGCAACCAACTATATATTTGTTCCAATTGGCGATGCGACTGTGAAGTCCTAAATCAGAAAAAAAATAGAAATGAACAAAGTTTAGACAAGCTTATTGCTGAAATCGTCGACACCGCTTTGCTCTAAATAGTTTTCCCCTTGCATTCTTTCAGCAGAAAAAAAAAACCAACGTTTTATGACCTTAGCTTTTATGCACTTTTAGGTTTTCTTATCTAGTCATTGATATTATTTTCGTTTTTGTTGTTGGTGATCTTTGTTGACTTAGAATGCACTTCTTGGCTCGTTACTCTCCAGCATAGTCAGGGCATTCGAAATTCGAACGTGAGGGTTGCTACCATATTTCGAAATAGGACAATTAAGGTCCAACTCCACAAACTCCCCTAGTCTGTCAAACTATAGGGCACAGAAGGTTCGGAGATCGCGCTTCTTTTGCTGGCATTACCTATTCTTTTGGTCTATTATTATTTGGCCAGTACACCTTAGTTTAACGCCCTTGCTCCTATAGATATGTGCACCTACAGAGCGAAAAAACGATGCTTGTAGAGTCTGGGTTGGCCGCTATTTCACTAAGAAAGACTCATTTACATTTACGACCAAAACGAAAACCAAGAGGGCACGACGAGCACCACTGCTGGACAGCAGTGTCGACTTCCCTGGCGTCCCTATCGCTTAGCTGAGGCATAACTATCATCCCGTTGCCACGAACTGTTCATTTCAGAAAGTAGGTCACTGTGAGTATACGCACAAATCTTTGCAACGTCCGTATTCCCACTGGCCAACGCGCTGTTTACAAACGAGCCCGCACGAGGTGTGGGCCAACGAGCAGTTCCCAGGCGTACGAGGTGTGGGCACTGCGCATGCGCAGGAACCAGATTCGCGTCGAAGGGAGCTTCTGCGCATGCGCCCTGCCAGTAGCAGCGCCACCGCAGCGGAATGACGTCAGGGGCCGCGTGTTGGCATATTTAAGAAACACTTTCGACACCAAGGATACAAGATAACCTTCTTTGAGCTCACTCACCGGTATACCTGCTAACCTTAGCCGACTGGACTGTTGATTTTGATAGGCGCAATTTGAGAATTTGATGGCGGCTAAATTGTCGCCTTTTCCCGTCGTTTCTTTTTTCTTTTGTATTTCATGGAGCATGTATTTCTTCGAGAACATCAAGAAAGTACTGTCCTACGCTAAAAAAAAAGGTAAACTATTTTCGATGGGTACGCACACGACAGAACGAATGCGACTGGGAGGTTTTTTTAATTTTACGTTCAGTTTTAACGGCGCCGCCCGTTTAGCCGTATCAATCGACAAAGCGCGCAACTATCAAAAATGTTTTTACACAAAAAAAAAAAGAACATAGCCGAAAGGCACGTATATTTCGCGCGCACAAACAACGTGATTACCGATCTACACGACAGGATTCGGACATGAAATTTAGCAAGTGTCAATATTCGAACAATATATTCTACGCACCATACAGCGCAGCGTTATTCGAAAGAAACAAAGAAGAATGATTTCAAATAATGCGGCGCGACAGTCTCGACGACAGTCACATCTTGACGATCGGACGGACTCCAAGAGGACCTCGTTTTGGTGCACATTTTGGGGAGAGCTTCCTCTCTTCCAACACCAGCACCGAGGCAAAAGAACGGACGCAACTGGTTCGAACGGACGCAACTGGTTCGTACCCCAACCCAACTCGAATCTTTGGCGATGACTGAGAAGGACTCGACGCGCATTATCACTGGGAGTGGGGAGAACAGTTGTCATATGCTGCGTTTACATGGGCACGACAGTGACGCATCGTATCGAGTTAGCGTATCGAATCGTCCCATGTACACGCCTTGATTCGCTAGCCAAGCGCATCGAATCGTGTCCGATCCGATCCGTCTGAAAGGGGTGGTTTGACATTTTCCTGTAAACTTTAGTGAATCGATTTCCTGAATGACGAGGGATGGGACAGAGGGAGGAAGGGACGAAAGGCTAGGATCACCTAACTTTGCCCCCCCCCCCCCCCCAACCTTCTTGCTACCGTCCAGACACCAGACCACGTCGTCGCCAACGGACCCCCGAATCCCGATCCTCCCGCCATCGCGATATCCGGAACGCTATAGGCTTACCGAAAACGACCGACATGTCACGTGGGTTACGTTGTAATCATACGAATCTATGTAAACGCCGTGGTTAAAGTGGATTCGATGCTCTTGCTCAATTCGATGTGCTATACGGTCGCAGCCATATAAGCGTAGTTCTTCCTTCGTTTCCCGTGAATGTCGAGCAGAAACGCTTGAATGAAATGCACTTACCAGCCTAATATCTCACAGTGAAAGATAACACAAAAAGGGTACGCAGCATGCATAAGGAAATGAAAGAGGAAACTTTCGATTGAGGCCGGAATACTTGGAATGCAAAACCGCAAAACGGGTAGACGGAGAATCGTGCAAGGCAGGTTTCAACAGTTCAAGAGTGTGGCAGAAAATTTCGACCGGATAGCCAGCGCGAGAGTCACATCAGCTCCGTCATCCTCGGCAACATGGTGGCGGCCTAGGAGATCTGTTTGAAAAGATATATACGCAGGGATGATTCCCAACAACAGCATTTTGAAAATGATGATTGCCATAAATATATCTTTGGTTTGCGAACACACCATAGCTGTCAGTTCGTCTAGAGCCCTGAGGAAATGTTAACGACACCAAGCTTTGAAACACAACTTGCAGATCAATGACGTCTTAGACTAACGAAAATTTGACGCGTTACTTTTGACTTACAATAACTCGTTCCTTTCGAGTCTCAGTAACGAGCAAAGTATTTATGAATTTTTGATCGAGTAATGATTAACGGAATTTAGTTTGTCTTGTACAATCCACTTAAACTTTAAGGCTGTGTCGCCACTGCGACTTCAAAAAATATTGCCGCGAATAAAAAATACCCAAGAAAACATCAAATTCGGCTCATCTGCGGTGACGTAGTAGAAACTTGGCCTCCTCAATACGGCGACTTCTTCCGTTGCTAGATTAAACATTCTCTACTGAAATTGATTACATCACCGTTTAGTGGAGGAAGTAACTTAGTTGCAGCAACTCTGTTAAAATAACTCCCAGCACTGTCATTTCTGAAACCGAGCAGAAACCACCCGCTGTGATCACAGACGTGGATCGCAAAATACTCTTTACTTCTCCAGTCTTGAGGAAGTTTCTGGAGGTTAGTGCTTTCCGCGGTACGTGTGTTGATTGTGGCGGCATTTTCCCCGGTATACGGGCGCGTGCGGTCAGACAAGGGCAGCTTACGGTACTTTGCCGATAATCTGCGCTAAAGCGGTTCTGGGTACTGCAGGCGCACTCTTTTTTTTTTTTTTGCGACCTACCGGGGGAGGGGGCAGAGCGGCGCGTGCCTCGATCTACCGTCGAGATAGGACCGCTGACGGTGAAAGGACGAACGCCTAAACTGGTTGGTGAGCAAAATATCTATACGCCGCAACCACTTCGGGATACGCTAAGGGAAAGATGGAATTTCGTACACTGATAGGCTCTAGGCGAACGTATGCCCGACCGATTGCTACCTCAGTTATGAGGTTATTGGCAGCGCTTGCGAAACTGGTGGCAGTAAAAGAGCGACCTTACAAAGCTGTTATATTTAACAGCCGCTGCGGAAACTTGCAGCGCCTGCCAGTTGACCCCCAGCATTTTGTGTTTGTGTGCTTTCGTCTTAGGTAAGCCCGGAGTTGACTGGTATGAGGCGCTTTCTTCATTTATGGTTGTAGGGTTTTTTTTACTTCTTTAGTATGCCATTCGCCGCCTGCGACTGTCAATTGACACGTAGAGAGGGCCAATAACGTCTTGTTTCTGGGAATAACCTTTTACCAGATACCATTCCACTTACGCGATTGACCTCGCCCATGACACAACACTGTCTAGGAAAGGTTTTAGTGATTGATTGTAATTAACTATTATAAAGATTGCTGAACGTAATTAGTTTTCTTTTTTTCTTTTGTATGTTTCTTTTAAGTTTTCTTAGTTTGTAGTGGCAAATCTTATGGTAATCGCAAGTGAATCGTGAGATTCAATTGCGATCGCCAAAATATATTTGCCATGTACGAGGTCTTAGGCACTTGAATTGCAATACTCAATTTACTAACTTTCATAAACGAAATATGTTTACCCTGGCTTTTATTTATAACCAAAAAAAAAAGAAAGAAAAAGAAAGACGTTTACAGTCCCCTGTAACGCCGAATTAGAGTGCAGCTCTTGAGGAGGAGGAGGGGAAGGCTAGCGGGAGGAGGATGCCCCTCCTCCTGATCCGCTACCCTCCTCCTCCTCTCTGCTGAACTCCCATTTAGATGAAAATTTTTCCCGCTAAATTTAGCAGGGAAAATTTTAAGCTAAATTGTAGCGGGGAATATTTTCAGCTAAATTTAGCAGGTAATATTTTTCTCACGTTACGAATTCTAGCGGGGAAAATTTTCCGCGAAATTTAGCGGGGAAATTTTTCCCGTTAAAATTAACCGGGAAAATTTTCCACTAAATATAGCTGGGAAGATTTTCCACCTGAATTTTGCGGGGAAAATGTTCCGCTAAATGTAGCGGGGAAACTTTCCGATAAATTTAGTGGGGAAAATTTTCCGCGGAATTCAGCGGGGAAATTTTTCACGCTAAATTTAGCGGAAAATTTTCCCTGCTAAATTTAGCGAAAAAATATTCCCGCTAAATTTAGCTCAAAATTTTCCTGCTAAATTTAG